>ML685799.1:11014869-11072106 GCA_007922175.1 Pelusios castaneus
GTGAGTCCTGTACAGACTGGATCCTGGGTCTCCAGCTGCTTTCCCCATAGGGGTTGGGATTGATTTCTGTGGGGCACTGGAGAAGGGCAACTGAATGAATTTTGGCCCACCCAAAGGTTACACAAGGCCAGGATCCGCGGCCATGCGCTTGGCAGGGCGAAGCTGCGGCCCGGGTGGTGGGGAGCCGGAGCCGCGGCCGAGACTCTGGGTGGCGGGAAGCTGAGGCTGGGGCTGTGGCCGCAGGGAGGTGGGGAGCCGAGGCTGTGGCCGAGCCCCCCTGGGCGGCAGAGAGCCAGTCATGGCCAGGACCCCAGGCTGGTGCCCCAAATGGGGAACTGAGGCCCCCGCCGGGAGCCAACCCCGGTCAAGGCCAAGGCCAGGGACCCTCCCTGGGGTGTTGGGAAAGCTGCCCCTCCCCTGGGCCTCTTATCTTAAAATCATCACCTGGCTGCTCTGCCTAGAGACCAGGTACACCTAAACCCTGGGCAGGCTCCCTATGATCAAAGCAGATGAGCAGTGGAAAGCCTGTGTGCTTATCAATGATCATTACTGAGGGAATTATTCCCAGCACAAAGCCTCAGAATGTGTGCCCATTCTGCATTTACTGACCCGTGGCTAAGGGCACTTGCCACTACGGATTCATCCTTAAAATGGATTAACTTTCACAGTTTCTCCATGCAGTAGCTTGGGCCAGATTGAACTAGAAGTGCTGAGGGATCAAACATTTAAAAGCAGCTTTAGAAGGAAGCCTTTTCCCGGGGCTACAGGGGAATGCCCCATGGATTGGCCTCCCATCTTCTTTAAGGTGTGGCTCTGCTTTAGAAGTCTGTCACTTGCAAACGAGGTGCATATGTCTTTATGTCAGTATGTCTTTAGGACAAGAAGCTGAGGCTGAATTAGCATGTGGTAGAGACACAGTGCTGCCCTTTTAGGATATCTAAATTAAGATCACATACTGCAGGATAATTAGCACTCAGAACTACTGTTGAAATCAAAGTGGTATTCTAGATGCTTGGCAACTTGCAGGGATCAATAGTATTTGTTATTTAATTTAGGGCATATCTAGATGAAAACAAAATTTAGGGCCAGAGCCTTAGCTGGTGTAAATCAGGATGGCTCAATTGAAGTTAAGGGAACTCTGCTGATCTAGCCCCATATTTTGTTATGGCAGATGAGCACTGTTTCAGAAGCCAAATTGTTGCTGGTTCTACATCCAATGCATTACACAAATCAGATTTAGCCTCTCCCTAGGATAAAGATTTTCCCAAAACTCTGCATCAGCAGTTGGCTCCCCTGCTCCCAATTAGTGCCTTGCCCAACTGCATACAGCATGTTAATTGTTGTGTTGCCCTTGTTTCAGCATCCTGTTGTCAAAGAAAATGAAAAACACAACATGCAACACCTTTGCTTTAAAAAATAAACAGCAAGTGGAAAAAAAAAAATTGGAAATGTATGAGGGGGTGTGAGAAAGCAGAAAGACTTAAGGATTAAGTTCCCAGGAACTGGAGGCTGTTAAGAGAGCAGTTTTATACTACAGCCCCAAAGAAAGCACTGTAAATTTCCATTTGATTTTTTTTCCCTTTCACAGAAAGCCCAAACATTGCCACATGCTGATAGTGATAAATCCAAAGAGGCACAACCTTTGCAAAGCAATTTTTATCAATAGTAAGTGGATGCTGCCTCAGCAGCCTGAAAAACCAGAAAATGCTCAGCTTCTTGTCACACATATGGTAATTTTTGCTACATTTTGATTTAGTGGTGGATTTAGTGTCTGGCTGTAGAGTTCCAATGCCACTTTCTAGTGCTTTTAATTAAAAAAAAATCCCTTAAAAAAAAAAAAGCTCGTGTGCCGTGTTATATCCTTGGATGGTTTTGCAAAGGTTAACCACGTCACACAACAGCTCAATGCAGTGTTTGCACTGTCATTTAAAAGAAATGTTATGTTATTAACTGAATCAATCAACAGTCCATGCTGACATGACTTAGGTGTCCAGGAAGCATCTAGACTAGTGTTTAAAACGTCTGTGCTTAAAGTTAGGTACCAAAATCCCTTGAGATGGAAACCTATATAAAGTGATTTTTTCAGAGATATTGAGCAACTGTAAGTCCCATTGAAGTCACTGTGAGCTGGGGCTACTCAGCATCTCTGAATATGAGGAAGTTTTATCCAAGTGCCTAACTGTGGGTTCAGATGCCTGGCATTGGGCTGACAATGAAGGGGTTAATTCTTTCACTCTGGGAGTGGCTGCATATAACCATGGGAGGAGAGAGTTGGGAAGGGAGAGATGTGGTGGTTCTATGGGTACAATAAGCCTCGGCCTTCAGGGTGAGGGAGTCCCAGTTCATTTACCTTGATGGAGATAGGATCTCAGTCAGCTTTGGCTGAAAAGCTGCAGAAGACTTTGGGTGAGGTAAAACTTCAACAGGAGCCAGAGGTTAGCCTGCTGACTTTAGTCTTTAGAAAGAGTGTTACGGTTTTGTTTTGTATCTAACCATTTGTTTCCATGAGTCTTACTCACTATCACCCTGAATCTTTGATAATAAAAACTTATCCTTGTTTTCCTTATAAACATATTTCAGTGGTTTGACATTAAGGAGAAGGGCTGATCCTGAGTTGAATCGTACAAGCTGGTGTGTGGACTTTTCCTTTGGAGGCCACAGACCTGGTATTTCTGTGCATGTTCACTGGATAATGCGGCAGAACCCTATGGAGGGATGCTTCAGAGGAGCTTGTGGTGCACTTATTGTTAGCCTGGCATTGCCCAGAAGAGAGCATTTGAACAGCTAACTGGTTGGTGGCATCAGGGAACCGATAGCTAGCCAAGCATGATTCCCTTATGCAGGTGATAATGAATAGCAAGGTCCTAGATACTCCAAGAACTGTGACAACAGGGAAATAGTTATCATGACAGAAGGAAGGGCATAAAAGTTGAGGCCATTTGCCTTAGAGTCGTGGGGTGTTGGTATACAACTTGGGAGATCTAGGCTTGCATCCCTGTACTGTCAAAGATTTCTGTGTGATGGTGACTGTCACCTGTCTAGCATGGGGCACAGCTAAGAGCACCCATCTCAGATAGGACTGCCAGAATACAGGGCATATATTGCAGACAGGTGGTGTATTCCAGGAGAAGATTTCAGTGGTCCAGTAACAAATGTGTGCTCCCAAAACACTGTACCAGTTATTATGGAGCCATAGGCAGTCCCTCGAGGCCCTCTAGCCTCACTGGCCGTCAATAAGCAAACCATGAGCCAAATCCAGACCACTACATGCTTCTGAATCACTTGTGACATCATTTACTTAGCATTATTGTTTTTGTCGTGTGAAAAATGTTTCCCTGGAGTCTGAACCTTGACTATCCTTTGACCAAGAAATCTAGATCTTGACAAAAAACAACTAACTAATGAGACTACCCTGCTCTAGTTTCTCATGCACCACCCAGACAAACCAGACTTCTGTGGTAAAGTCTTAAAACCAGAAATCCCCTACGTTAGGTTCTTCCATTTTCAAAGAACCAGACACTCACCTTCGTTCAATATGTATTTCAGTATCTTACCCCAAAACCATACAGGTAGGTAGCCAATCTTGTAGTAAAGTAAACTAAAGGTTTATATACATATACATTTTGAAAAAGAAGAGTTATTGAAAGGTTAAAATGAATCATAGGTATTACAATGATTTCAGAGTTTGTAGATCAGGGTAACAGTGATGTTAAATCTGCTTGTTTGCTATAAGTCTCTCTGAATCACCCAAAAGATTGGGGGTCCTCAGTCCATTGCTCAAAGCTTCCCTTTGTTAGAAATCATAAATCAGAGCTGTGGAGTAGGAAAAAGGCAAAGGGATTATTTTAGTCTCCATTTATATTCTCACCCATGTATGGAAAAGTACTGTCTCAAACATGGAGTCAAAGATCATGTATTCTACTTGTTCTGCTGAGTCATTGGGCCTCCGTTGTCCATCAGTTCTTAGACATTCTCAGGAAGTACCCAAAGGAAGAGTTGATTCTTCTTAATGCTCCATCAACACATGGCTGGCTAGTCTTGATGTAAATCTGTCTTGTGGATGTTAGTGTGACAATGCACCCTCTTACAATGAGACCTGTAGGTCTCTTGCATTTCAGCTACTAATATAAAAGTTATGCTAGCTTACTGACTTATACTCAATATACTCTTATAAAATCAGGATTTCTTAAACTTAAAGAAAGATATAAGTGTGTGAGATAAGATATAGGCATACAAGCCAAGCATAGCAGTAAGCAAAGGCTACAGGGTTGCATCTAGGACGGGGGATAGTGGCTGGGGTCATTCTGTTGCATGATCCAAAGAGTGGCTGACTAGAAACACTCATTGAGTTGGGGGGCAACTTACTTGCTGGAGGCTGGGCAGACACACTCAGAAGAGGGAGTCTTCACAGCAAAGCTGAGTAAGACAGTCTCCAGGGGTGGGGGAACTGGGGTGACAGCAGTGTATAACTCCAGATTCGCAAAGGGGATCCAGAAATAATGTTTAGGATGCAAACATAGCAAAATTTCATAGCTTTCTATTTAAGGATGATGCTTGGATTTCACTAAAACAGCACTGATGTACAGATCACAACTTTTCCAAAGATACCTTACAAGGCACAATTTGTACAACATTTTATCACAATTGGGAATAGAGGTTGCAGCAGTGTGGATACCTTAATACCAACATGATCCTCTCTCTTTTTATACAGCGTCACAGTGGGCAACTCATGTAGGGGAAGATCCACAAAAGGGACTTTAGACACAGCACTGCAATGTTTAACTTTAGGCACCCTGTAATAGTGGAATCCACAGCCCCATGTTAGGTGATCAATTTCTCTGTGCAATGCATGGGCGGAGTGAGGTGCAACCCCCCCCCCCAGCATACTGAGAAGGAGGTTACCTAAGCTAGCCAATGGGAACTGATGAAGAGAAGGACATAGTTTAAGTCCTCTCCATAAAGGGATTTAGGAGCCTAAACCCAGACTAGAGGGAGATGCCTATCTACACTTGGGATGCTCAGATATGAACCCTCTCCTAAAATTAGGTGCTTAAATCCATTCAAGGAAAAAAACAACAAGGAGGAGGCAATGCTGTCCCCTTTAGCTCCCTGTTATAACTTTTAACCCACTGGTTGGAGCAGTCATTCTCAACCACTGTCAGGACACGTTACTGTATCGCCACACAGTGGTAAGTGTGTCACAGAGAGCCGGGGAGATAGTTGGATTTGACCTGGGCGATGGGCTGGTGTGTCCTGTAAAATCATGACATCCCACCAAGTGTGTCACGACCTGCAAATGGTTGAGAACCACTGGGTTAGAGCACTCTCCATGTTCAAATCCTCCTCTGCTTGATTTGGAGCAGAGATCTGAATCCCCATCTCTATCTAACTGACTTTTTATCTAGTCCCATATCATATTGTTCTGCTGGGTTTTCTGAGCCTGACTAAGTCAGTTTTGGCTGCTCAGCAGGCAGGGTGGCCACGTTAAAGTTAATTTCCTCCGGTTTCTACAGAGACTTGATCTGAGTTCTTGCCCTTCTGCCTGACAACTCTACTGTCGAATTCACTCAACATATGCATGCAGTAAGCCTTCCAATAACTAGGTCACAGAGCATTCATAAACTGCAGCGTGTATCCAACTCTTTCATATCTGCTTCATGCTGAGCATGCTCATAGGCTTCACCTAGTTTAGCGTAGTCACTCCTCTGCTCCCAATACATCATCTCATTACCACTGTCACAGCTGAACTTGTAATGATGATACCGATCTAACAGCATAGCAGTGCTCTTCTGCAGACTCAACCTAGTAATGAGTGTTGGCTCCGTTAGCTGATGAATGAGTTCAGTTGAGAACTGTGGCATGTATCGCCTGTTAAACTCCACTTTGGCTACATATAGTTGGAGCAGCTCTTTGAAGAGCACAGTGGTTGGGGAGGAAACCTAGGAGCAGCAATCTAGTCTGGGGAGAAAGATCAGGTTACATTTGAATGATTTGTTAATGAAGTCAGATATCATGCAGGGTACATTTTGACCCCATGCATCATGTGTATATTATGTCTTGGTGCAAGCTGGGGAAAGCATCTACTCACAAAAGGGGGGGAAAATAATAAAAGTTCACAAAATTAATTGCTGTTGCACAAGCCTATGACTCACAGAGCAGCAGTCTGAGCAAGAAAATGTTTACAGCTGGGTCAGCATTAAAGATGTCAGCATCCATCATAGACAGCTTTTCAGATATCAGTTCTGCAGACAGAAACTGAGGCAAAATGTAAGTAATTTTCTTAAACCAAGGAAATGACTGTCCGGGCTGGGGATTTTGCTGAGGATTTCTTGGATCCCAGTCCTCTACCACAGGGCATCTTCCACTCTCAAGTATTAACAAGGATTTAGTATCAATTATTATACATTATTTTATTGGACTGTGTAATAAGGTGTCCACACCTCACATGATCACTCAGTCCGCATTGAGCTCTGTCAATTGTTTCTTAGGCTGAGTCAGATACAGTTTATATGCGAAACAAAACAGACCCCTTCTAGGGTATGCAGTTCAGTAGGACCTATCCCAGTACCCCTCTATTGTTACCTCTGTATTTCCCTGGGCTCAGATTTTAACTAGTGCTGGTCAAGCATGGGGCCATACTCCTTAGAACTCCTTCCTTGAAGACAATGTCTCTGCTCACTCTGGGTCTTTCTGCTTCCAGTCCTCCTCTGAGGCCATTAACCCATCTGATCCCCTTTCACAGTTCAATATTTGGTCCCTTTTGAACTCCACATCTTTTGTTCAGCTCCTAGTCTAGGGACCGTAGGAATAAAAGTCACATATCACTGCCTCCCCTTTAACTAGTCACTACGCTGCTCTTCTTTTCTGGATCACTTCTCCATAGCCCCAGTACCTTCACAAATGTTTCACCTTTACTATAGAGCTGAACTCTTTTTCTCAGTCCCAGCAGCTAGCCAGGAGGTTTCTTTTGCTTCCCTAGTCCTTACCAATAACTGATCAGTCCATGGTCCTGCCTCACCACCAACCAGGACTACAATCCTCACTCCTCCAGCTCCAGTCAGCTACTAACTATTCTCATCTACTGTAGCTCTTTTTGTAGGGCCTACAGGCCTCTGATTGGCTTCTTCCAACACAGCAGCTCTAGGCTGCTTGGAGGACTCATCTCTACTGTTCCTTTCTGGAATAGGTGTGGTAGGACTACAAGGCTACTGGTACAGGGCCTCTGGGCCTAATATACACCATAAGAGGATGGAAAATAGCTGGGGAACTTTTAACCCACCCTCAGTTTACAGCTACTTAGGATTCAAGATGGCTACAGAGAATATAGGTCCTAAAAAGAAAATCTTTAGGTAAACGTAGTTTTCATTGTAGGGTTTTGAAGTTTTGTTTAGTGCTGCTGGATTCTTGGTTGCTTCAACAGGGTCACAAAAGATGAACCACCAACTTCTGTGAAATTTCAGGGCTATTGACAGTTGGCATTCGAATAGAGACAGCTGCACTTGTTACCGTGGCTCACAGAAGCTAACAATTAGCAAATAGCAAAACTTTGGGCTTGATAATGAAGAAAAGGCCTATCCTTTAATGTGTTCTTTAGGAAGGAAAAGATCCTTATAAACACAATTACATGTAGAAGATATTCTGAATAGTTACCAGTGAATAGTAGTAGGACTTCTTAGAAAGATCTTGTTTCATGTATTACAAGATGAATTTTTATGTGCAGTGAAGGGCAATAACATCAGTGCAAACCTCATGTTCTCTTGACTCTTTTCTAACAAGAATACCATGCTCCACTTTAGATTCTTGTGATTCAGTGGCTGACACAGCTGATCCTGAGAATATTTTCTGTCATCACTTTTTTTCTGTACTTTGCAAATTAATTTAAGAGTCCAATCTACCAAATCCTAGGCAATGAGATTTGAGTAGTATGTACTTTGCTTTGTACTTTATTATGCTCAGATCAGCTTGCCATGAACCATGAGAAGTAAAAAGATTAATGTACTACAGGCCACATGGAACTCCATGAACGGTAAAGTACTTCTTGGAGTGTTTAAAGGTGCATCAGAGGGTATATCAAGGGGATGAGGTACAATGGTTTGTTAGAAGGTATAAACAGCCTGGACTCTAGAGTGACTTATTGTCTCAAGAACCAGTTATTATATTTTGTATATTCATGCACAGAAATATTAGAAATGCCATCAGACACGATCCTATCTTGTCACCACTGAGAGGGATTTAAATAGCCTGTTGCTATAACCTGTCCATTACAGGGTTGCCGCACAGATGTAATTTTTTTATTTCAAATAATTAAACTGTAGCTCTGTTTTTTTAGTGTGGCCATGCACAATGTTCAGAATCTCATTACCCCTGAAGCAACATCCACTCTTGCTATTTAATCATGTCACTTTGCAAATGGATCGCAGTGGTGAAAGAGGGTTAGCCAGTAGAGTGAGCACTTATAATTCTAGCCCAAGAGTCTGTGGGATGTAGTGTTGGTGGGGGAAGGGAGAGTGGGGAGTGAGAGGCTGTTTATTTTAGCCGAGAAAGGAGGGAAGCTCCCCGTTTTAGCTGAAGAGCAGGAGCTGTGACCATTCCCAACCATACACATTGCCCCTCAGTTTTATCCTGTTGTTACTATTATTACTTTAGGTGTGGTTTTGGGGACTGAGTATGGGTTAGACTTCCCAGACATAAAATCTGGATGGGGTTCTGGGAAACTCTTGCGATTCACAAAGCCAGTTGGAACCAGGTACAGAACAAAGCAGATCTTCTGCAAGCCGCTTAAGCACTGTGCGATCACTGAATGCTACGTTGGTCAATACCGACCATGAGATTTGTCACTAGCAGTCTCTCATATTTCCACTGTCCAAACAGAATGCCACTGGTCATCACCTACAACCCCCAAGTCAGACCTCTACAGCACATCATCAAGGATCTACAATCTATTCTACACAACAATCCCTCACTCTCTCAAGCCTTGGGAGACAGACCTCTCCTCACTTACAGACAGCCCCCCAGACTTAAACAGCTACTCACCAGCAATTACAGATCAAACAACAGAAACATTAAAGCAGGCACATATCCCAGCAACAGACCACATTGCCAACTTTGCCCTTATATCTACACAAAAGACACCATCATAGGACATAATCAAGCCAGTTACTCCATCCAGGGCTCATCCACCTGCTCATCCATCAATGTGATTTATGCCATCCCGTGCCAGAAATGCACCCTCCCCCCCCGCCTTATATATTGGACAAACAGGACAGTCTCTACGCAAAAGAATAAATGGGCAGAAATCTAACAACAGAAATCACAACATTCAAAAACCAATAGGGGAACACTTCAATCTGCCTGCTCACCCCATTGACAACTTGTTAATAGCGGTACTCAAACAAATGAATAAGAAATCACAGCTTCAAAGAGAAACTGCAGAATTGGAACTTATATGTAAATTCCATTCTGTTGCCTCAGGGTTAAACAAGGACTATAGATTTTATTCTCATTACAACAGGTGATTTGACCTCCCCTTCCTCTACATGCTGTTCCCCAGTGTTTGAATCCCAACACCTATTCTGATTTGCTGTTACAGTCTGACCTGATCCTGTGTTATACATTTCCCTGCATTTAATTCCTTCACATTCTGTTAGTTCCCCATCTTCAAAGCGTCTGACGAAGTGGGATTTTCTCCCACAAAAGCTCATGCGATAAATAAATTTGTTAGTCTTTAAAAGTGCCACAGGACTCTTTTTTTTCCCTCCCCCAAACACAATCAGTTTCCTTTTAAGGATTCTAGGTAACAGGGTATAGGAAATGCCTACTGGATGATGCAGTATAAATCACAACTCTTACCAGAGGTGGTGAAATCTTGGAACCACTAAAATCAGTAGCAAAACTCCTATTGACTTTAGTGGGGCCAAGTTTTCAACTGATGTGCTCTTCTCCTCGTTACATCAGCCCAAAGAATAATAAATTCTAGTTCATTTTATTTAATGACTGTACTTTACTTGGGCTTGTGAGCTTTTTTGCATTGACATCAAGTACATGTCTAAGTGATTGAGTTTCACTGGCACAAATATTCATGGGAAATGAACTGCAACGTCACATGCATGAGTGATCATGGAAACCAAATTCTAAAGAGCTCCTCTGCCAGTGTAGGTTGGCATAGCTGCATTGTCTTCAATGGAGCTGTGCTGATTTTCCACCAGCTGAGGACCGGATGCACATTTCTTCATGAAAGAGTTCATGCACAAGTGAAGGAACACACACCCACAAATTATAATAAGCAAAAAACCCAAACGTGTTGGGATATAAACAGATATAAACCAATTCCTAACTTACTTTCCCTATGCGCAAGTTATCCCCAAATGACCTAGCACAAGGTTTCTTGCACCTTGCTTATTTTCTCCAGTTTCTTCCATTATGCCTTGTAAAGTTTTTATGTTTGGCTGACTCAGAAATGTAGCATAAAAGGAAATCTGATTCATTTCAAGCCATCAGCCTTCTCTGATGCAAAGTAATATTTTCATTTCCCCTCCCCCCTTTTCTCCCCCCTAGGTCTAGTTGTATTTAGTGACCTTTCCATCTGGATGTGTTTCATCTTAGCTGATGGGAGCAGAATACTTATGAAGCCAGGGAATAGTGTTGTCAGCAAAGTGGTCTCATGCATGAACAAAGGATCTGGAGACACATCTTGCACACACAAGTTTGAGTGAAGAGAGACCCCCACTAGTGTCGGGGTTGGGAGCAGTGTGGTGGCTGATGCCTGTCATTCTTATGTTCCCATTGAATCCCTGGGAGCTGATAACACTCAGCTATATCTTACTCTACAAATGGTCCTATTGATTTTGACTGCTCAGTGGTGCCTGATTCTCATTTAGACAATTTCTCATTTACACTGTTATGCCAGGCTATCAGAATCTGTCCCTATAGGAATATATCCCCAGTTTGTGGCACTGTCTGAGAACAAAAAACAGAGCAAGTGGACTTGAACGAATCTCTAAAACTCTCCCTCCCAGTGGAAATCATCTGATAAGGGTATTTATTTATTTATTTAAAGTGCTACTAACATCCCTGGATCTCTGAGCCTGACATTCACTGTGGACAGCAGCCCTTCTCTGCAATTGTTTTTATTATTAATTTTTTTTGGTGAGGATCCAGTCTTAATACCAGCATCAGAACAAGTTTCTGCATTTTATTTATCTCATGCTAAGCCTGAAAAAGCCAAGCCATCAAATACATGACCCAAATCTAACCTTTAAAAACAGACTGTAGGAAAACACAATGGTAGTATTAAAAGTAGGTTAGGGCTTTGATATGCATGTGTGTTTTGGTAGTTGCTTGCTGATGTTTACATCTATATTGACAACAGAGTCCTGTAGCACTTTTAAAGACTAACAGATTTATTTATCGCATGAGCTTTCGTGGGAGAAAATCCCACTCCACGAAAGCTCATGCGATAAATAAATCTGTTAGTCTTTAAAAGTGCCACAGGACTATGTTGTCTTTCTACAATAGACTAACACGGCTACCCCTTTGGAATTTGACTACATCTATATTGTTAGTGGTTAGCAAGGTAAATGGACTGCTTCCCTGTTACTATTGTTCTATTAAAAGCGCTCAAAAGCGAACATTAGCATCTAGATGGAGCTTTGATGTACCAATGTAAACTGTCTATTATCAGCGCTAATGCAGCTAATTAGCTGTGGTGCCCAAGAGGTGAAGGTTTTACTTCAAAGGACAATACACATTACTATTTTCCACTTAAGGAAGTATCTGTGAACTGTCATCAAAGCCCACATGAAGAAATGACCTGCAAATGCCCACTTGCTACAGCTATAAAAGGAAGTTGGGAATATAATCCCTTGGTCTCACATCTCTCCAAGCTTCTCAGGGAAAGTTTGGGCTGCAGGATTGAGATCATAGCTAGCACTGGCTTGGATTCACCCTGCTAATTCACATGGGAGAATTAGAGCAAACTCTACGCTTGAACTATTTGGTCTATATTCCTTTAAACTGGATTTCTAACAACTGAAGCTGTGAAACAAGGACTTAAATCCATCCAGGTATTGGATGTGAGCCTGAGATCTGCAAACTTCAAATTCTACTGGAAACCTGATATATCGGACTTTCAATCACTGTACGTATGTGAGACAACAGAGTCCTGTGGCACTTTTAAAGACTAACCCTTTAACTGTACTCTCATAGTTTGTTTCTTTCCTTATACAATAAACCTTTAGTTTTAGTCACTAAAGGATTGGCTGGAAGCGTGGTATTTTGGGTAAGATTCAAACCTATACTGTTCTGTGTAATGTGGCTGGCCCTTTGGGGTCAGGAGAAACCTTTTTGCGTAAAGCGCTTGGAGTTTTAAGCAACTTCTCTCTTTACCAGACCAAGTGGCCATATAGGGACCAGGATCTGAAATGCAGTAAAGGGGGCTGAGTATATTATATGGTGGCTTTTTGATATCCAGTGTGGGGGGATCAGAAGCATTGTTTGTGACTGGTTGGGGACCGTAGCTCCAGATAACCCACCAGTGCCGGGAGAATCTGCTCCTTTTTGCAGCTTGCCCTGATCTTTGCATATTCAGGTGGTTATCCCAAGAGGCCCGGGTCACATTTTACTTGCTTGCTTCTTATATATGAGGGTTTGGCCACACAGTTAAATTGTGTAGCTGAGAAAAAAGCAGCATTAGGATTAGGGAGGAAACAGAGTGAGATAAAGACAGGTCTGTCTGCTGTCTGTTGACTTATTTAAATTTATTTTTCTTCACTGATTAAAATCAGCTCCAAAAACAAGAAAAGGTGAAAGAGAGTGTGAAAACACATTTTTTAAAGAGCTATCAAGGGTCATGTAAGGAGCAGTTGTAGCAATATCTGATCGCATTCCCATTGAAGATGATGATTTTGCCAGGGATTTCAACGGAGGCTAAGACTGGGCCAATAAAGCAAATGTCAGTAGTTTTAATAAAAACATTGCCAGTTCTTGCAGTTTGATCACAAATGCTGAGATATTTCAATTCTTAAAGCCCCAGGTCCTGAAGTCCCAGGACTGCAAAAATCTCAGTTTTTGTTTTTAACATACCATATATTCTAGCCCTCATGATTGCAGAGTGAAGCTTGAAAACGTGAACCTAAAGGTTTAAAAGAGAAGACAAATTAAAAAGTCCTAAATTTATTATTTTTAAACTTTATAATTTGGGGGACCTGACTGTTGAGTTTTGAATAACTGGGGTTGACAATATTGCAATTAAGCAGTGATATCTTTTTGTGCTATATGTATCAGATCTTCAGAGTATAGATCAGCCTAGCTCTGACTCCAACGTTACATTCTGAGGATCTAGCCCTATATTATTAAATATCTCACATTTTTTCCTTCCATCTGCCCCTTTCCTCTTCCTGCACTGTACATTTTCTTTGTATTCCATAAATATTCTCTTCGCTTAGAATTTGTCCATCTTCACCTCAGGCCAATTTTCCAAATGGTTCCTGCTTTTAAAATGTTTCTTTCTCTAAATGCTTTGTTGCTCTTTCTACAAGTCAAAGACTATTTCCACTTGTTTACAGAAGTGTAGCTAGTCACCAGTTTCAGGCTGGGCCCCTGAGTCTGCAGGATGGGCCCAGCCAGTCCTGCTTCCAGTCATGTGACCAGAAGCCTCCTGATGATGATGATGATCAGGAGGACCAGGGAGGGGGAGGGGCAGCCTGGTCCCTGCCTCATCAAGGCCACAGAGGCTGTTTGGGGCCGGAGATGTGAGGCAATACAGGTGAAGAGCAGCCCACCCCGTCAGCCCACAGCGTCACTGCTCATGGTCTGCGGTTGTGGCGGTGAAACTCATGGCGCTGGCAGGCACAGGTGGGAGGCACAGGTGGGAGGGCCTGTTGGCCAATCACATGGCCCAGGCCCACCCGTAGCTACGCCCTTGCTTGTTCAAGTTTTCTCCCCTTCATATTTTCACTTTTAAAGTTATCTTTGCTCCTCTCTGTCCTTGGCCCCATCTTTTTGATTATCCATTAATGTCTCATTCTCTTCCACCCAGAGCTCATTCCTTCTCTTTCCTTTCTCTCAAATGTGTGTCAATTACAGACATTGTCAAGACAAGGATTTAATGATGCAATGTTAGAGCAAATTAAAAAGCTAGCACTTCCATCTAGGGTTTAATTTGACCAGTTTAGGACATTCGAACAAAAGTACAACTGCTTTGCCTTGACTAGTTTTAGATTGAGTTAGCTAAACTGACTTAACACCACAGGAGATCTAGAGAATGGCATAGAAGGAAGTAGAAGTGGTGGACTGTTATACTATAAGTAAAATTGAAATTCAATTCTCCCTTGCCCCTGTGACCTTAGAAACACTTCCTTGCCAAAAGGCAAAAGGTACATTGTTCTGTAACAGTGACTCCTGGCAAACTCACTGCACCTTGCACTTTGCTTTTATGGTATTTATCCTAAGGGGATCATGTGAGGAATCTAAAAGAGTTTATGTCATACTCATAGACTCTTTGGCCACGTCTACACTTGAAAAGTTAAGTCACTTCTGTTAAGTTAAAAGTTAAGTCTACTTAACAAGTTGACTTAACTTTTCACGTGTAGACATGACAAAGAGCCGTGGCTCCCCACTGAGAAGGGGCCCGCAGGTCCCTTCTGCCAGGAAACCACAGGTCCCTCCGAGAAGGGACCCATGGCTCCTTTCTCTCCGGTACCCATGGCTCCCTTCTCACCGGGACCCGCACCCTAGGTCGACTTATAGAATAACGAGTGGTAACGAGTGGAGTGCCCCAGGGATCGGTCCTGGGGCCGGTTCTATTCAACATCTTCATTAATGATCTTGATGATGGAATAGACTGCGTGCTTAGTAAGTCTGTGGATGACACCAAGTTGGGGAGAATGGTAGATACTCTGGAGGGCAGGGACAGGATCCAGAGAGACTTGGACAAATTGGAACACTGGGCCGAAAGAAACCTCATGAGGTTCAACAAAGACAAGTGCAAAGTCCTGCACTTAGGATGGAAAAATCCCATGCACTGCTACAGGCTGGGGACCGATCAGCTAAGTAGCAGCACTGTAGAAAAGGACCTGGGAGTTATGGTGGATGGGAAGATGAATATGAGCCAACAGTGTGCCCTTGTTGCCAAAAAGGCCAATGTCATATTAGGCTGCATCAGTAGGAGTATTGCCAGCAGATTGAGGGATGTGATAATTCCCCTCTATTCGACACTGGTCAGGCCGCATCTGGAGTACTGTGTCCAGTTTTGGGCTCCCCACTACAGAAAGGATGTGGACAAATTAGAAAGAGTCCAGCGGAGGGCAACAAAAATGATTAGGGGGCTGGGGCACATGACTTATGAGGAGAGACTGAAGGAACTAGGCTTATTTAGTCTACAGAAGAGAAGACTGAGGGGAGATTTGATAGCAACCTTCAACTACTTGAAGGGTTGCTCCAAAGAGGAGGGAGCTAGGCTGTTCTCGAGGGTAACAGAGGACAGAACAAGGAGCAATGGTTTCAAATTACAGCTGGGGAAGTCAAGGTTGGATATTAGGAAAAACTTTCTCACTAGGAGGGTGGTGAAGCATTGGAATGGGCTATCTAGAGAGGTGGTAGAATCTTCATCTTTGGAGATTTTTAAGGCTCGGTTAGACAAAACCCTGGCTGGGATAATTTAGGGGGAGTGGTCCTGCTTTTTAGCAGGGGGTTGGACTAGATGACCTCGTGAGGTCCCTTCCAACCCTATTATTCTATGATTCTATGAATAAGTTGACTTAGGGCTGCCTCACAATCTTTAGGTTGACTTAATGAATCAACTTAATTGTTAAGTCTACCAAAAGAATGGTAGTAATTAAGTCGACTTAAGGAACTGCTTAAGTTGACTTAATGAAAACCAGGTGTGGACGAGGCTTTGTTTACGTTTACTTAAGCTTCCTTAAATTGACTTAATTTGCCAGTGTAGACATAGCCTTTGACTTTAAGGTCAGGAGGGTCCTGATCCTCTAGTGGGACCTCCTGCACATTTCAGGCCACAGAACCTCACCCATCCACTTCTTTAATACACCCCTAACCTCTGGTTGAGTTATTGAAGTCCTCAAATCATGATTTAAGGACTTCAAGTTACAGAAAATCCACTATTTACACTAGTTTAAACCTTCTCATAACTAGGATTCCCTGGCCTAGGTTTAGGAATCCTATGTATATGGCTCCTCTCTCTAAGGTTGGGTTCCTCTGGGTAGGGATAGTGTGTGCTTATCCTTAGGGTTACCATATTTGAATTTCCCAAAAAGAGGACACTCTAGAGATGCTGGTGGCACCCATTGCCCTGCAGCCCCACTGGCCCCAATCCTGGTTCCACATGCTGCCTCCTCTGCCCTCTGGCCCTCCACCACCTCTGCTCACCATTAGGACCCGGCTCCGGTGTTGTAGCTTGGCAGAAGATGGATGCCTCAGCAGAGCAGGGAGGAGGCTGGTTGGCTCTGGCAAAATGCTGGACATTTTTTATTATTTAAAAAACCCAGCTGGACCGAGAGTTAATGTCCAAAAAGGAGGATATGTCTGGGAAAACCTGGATATATGGTAACCCTATATCACTAATCTACACAGAGAGGGTGAGGTCTACAGAACCCTGGAAGACAGTGCTTGTGTTACTAGAGGTTGCTGGAGTCAGTGTATTGATCCACTTCGGGTACAGACAAACCTTTCTCACGCTAAAGGTAGGTCATCACAAGGTGCCTCATAGTCCTAAGAACCCTGGGAAACATCACAAATTGTCCCTATGCTGCCTTGGGCTTTAACTGGATCCCATTAAAACACTGAAAATCACATTGCTAAATCCCAGTGCTTAGACAATGTAAAGCTCTGCTTCGGCCACAGGAAAACTAATAACTCTGTTTTTCCTGCAAACCTTGTGAGATGTAGTTAGGAGATACCAAATACTTTAAAAACTCATATTGGTCCAGGGAAGCTAATGTACATTGATGTAGATCCAATTACTTCAATTGTGCTACCTTGATTTACATGGACCAAGATTCTGGCCTTTGCTCTCTGCACAATATTTTGAGAGGTGAGTTTAAACCTCTGGCCTAGGAATGGCAGGGCTGATGGTTTTATACTTCTGCCACATTCTTCTCATTAACATCACTCATAAATCTACATAAACTAAAGACTGCTGCTCCATAAACAGTCATGGAGATTAAGAAAGTGGCAAACAAAGTTGTCTTTCATAAAGAGCAGATTGTCAGCCTGAAGGGAGTGACAACACCAGTTACCATAAGCAAATGAGCTAGTGTTCATACAATCACTTTTTTTTTTTTTTTTTCCAAACCGTCATTGTGAAAATTGCTGCCACTCAGGGCTGATTGTACAGCTGGATGAACCCTGTGGAGCTCCAGGTTTTATGAACCTCTGCAAATTTATTTTTTTTAGATTTGCAAACCTTATTCATGTCTGAATCTGTGTTTGCAGTAGTTTGTATCCTTAAATGGTTCTTTTTCCCAAAGGAAAATGTTCAGCACCTTTAAAAAGCAGACAACTTATTTAAGTTTGGAAACAGGAGCACAAGGGTTATCATATTGGATCTAGTCCAATAACAGATGCTTCAAAAGAAGGTGTAAGAAACCCAGCAGTAGGTAGCTTGGGATAATCCGTCCCCAGGGAAAGTTCCTCCTGGGAACCAAAATTCATACATCACTAGGCATTAGAACTGTGTGAAATTTTTCAGCTGAAACTTATTTTGACAGAAAAATGCAGATTTGTCAACACTGAAGCATGTTTTGTGCCTGAATTTGTGTCAGTGAAATCTTATCTCAAAAAAAAAAAAAAAAAAAAAAAATCCCCAAAGTCAAAATGTTTTGTTCTGATATTTTTATAACATTTGATTTTTTTTTTCAATTTAAAATGACTTTCCGGTTTTGAAGTTTCCTTCAAATTTATTTTAAAACATGTTAAATGATAACAGGATTCTTGTAATCTAAAGAAAACACTTAATTCAATGCAAAATTATATAGATATAATTTTGAAGAAGAATATATAAAATTTTTTAAAAAATCATTTTTTGGTTGCTCCCAACCCCCCTTTTTTCCCCACAGATGGGGAAAAAAAATCCAGTATTTTTCCACTCCTGTGGGCATCCAGCATGAAATGTTGAGCCTACTTGAGTCTAGTCTAAATTCCCATTGTATCCAATAGGGCCAGGCTTTCATCTCCACTATCCCTAAACTTGAAAGCGTTGTTATAGATGAATGGCAAAAGGTCACATGAATGTGTTGTAGTAGATTAGAGCTAAGAGAATACAGCATTCATCTGAATTCCATGCAGCTGGTTCATTTCAACTTCATTCATACTTTATTCATTATTTCTGAACATTTGCACAAATAAATATTGGTCCACATAAATGTTTGGTGAGTGGCTGTTCTTGACACAATACTCGTATTCACATGCAACTAAACATATTCCTGCATGAATAACAATACTCACTCTTCCTTATGCTCTTGTTTGTTTATACAAACGAGTAACAGAAACAATACTGTAGGTATGTCTTCACTGCAGAGTTCACTCAAATTATCTGTGTTAGAGCTGTTGAGTCACCTATGCTTGAGATACTCTTCTTGAGTTTAGCCAAGCTTGTGTGGGAGCAGACACATTGTGAAATAACACTTGAGATGCTGCATCTACACTGGCAAAATCTGTTGGGTTATTTGTTTGTGATCATTCTTTCAAACAGTTCTAGGTACCATAGAACAACTGTTAAAGTAATATCTGTAGAGAACAAAGGAAGTTGCAGAGAGACAGTAAGCTAATTGTACCCAGCATATCTGTACAACCTTCTCAGAGACTGACTAGCTGTGTGATTGATGATACTGTGGTTTCATTAGCAAAAGACATAAAGATACATTTTCCTCTTAGTTACATTAGTGTAACCCCCTGAATGTCAATGAGAATGCACTAGTATTAGTGACCTTTAGGGTATAATATTCTCTAAGGAGATACAGAAGGAAAAATAGCAACATTTTGAACCCGTGACTAATTATTATTTATCTTTTATGTGGAGGAGATGCCTAGCTACCCTAATCAAGGATGAAGGCTCCGGTGTGCTAAGCTCTACACAAACATACATCAGTAAGATGATCCTTGCCACAGACAGTTGACCATTTACATAATTAATACTTAAAGTGGATATTTTCCCTACATGGTTGAAGAAAAAGAAAAGATTCTAAGAATTAGATCTGACGTTCTCATATAGTTGGTTAGGAGACTACTATGCTCCTCTTTGCCAGCTTTCCTCAATATTTTCTACTCTAAAAAAGGAAGACTTTAGGCTCCAGAACAGAACTGTGAAAGCTGTAACTTCTCATTTACCAAGTCACTGTCAGCCATTCACTAGGAACAATGCACCCAAGCATATTTCACGGCATGCGATGGCTGTATTTAGTAGATGCAATCATGCTGACAGTTCGAGTGATGGAAACCTTAATCTGTGTGTACTGTGCACTATGCATCATCATAAGGAGAATCACTAGGGACTCATTATTAACGAGAGGAAAGTACCAGCACTATTATTGTTATTTATGATGTATATTGTACCACAGATTTGCATGGGGCTATATAAAGCAAAGGAAGATGGAGTCCCTACCATAAAGAGAGTCAAATCCAAGGATTAGATTGCATTCTGCCATTCTGCAGGGGCACAGGCAGGGGGAGAAGGAGAAAGGACACAAGACACCCTTCAGAGGCATCATTTAGTGAGGGTAGGGAGGACACCTGCCTCATCCTCCATGGGCAGACATGGGTGAGGAAAGGGGGGCCTTGCCCCTCCCCAAACTAGATTCTTTGCAGCGTCAACCTGTGGAGGGAGACACCCAGATGTCTGCCTTCCATTTGGCCCTGTACTCTCCCTTGGGGGCATGGATCAGCCAGAGCCCCTTGGGGGACATAGGAATGTTTGGGGGAAGGGAGTGGTGATATTAGGATCGGGTTCAAATAACTTTCCTTATGTGGGCTGGGTAACAGCCACTGTTCCTGCCAGGCTCAAGGAGGTGTGCTTCTGTGTGCCTGTGAATCACTGGGACCGGTGGCCATGTTAACTGTATACAGTGTTGTCAACTCTCATGATTTGGTGATTAGTCTCCTGATAATTATTGTTTCTCTTAAAGCCCCAAGTCTTGGAGTCAAGTGGATCTGTGAGGACTTCATCCCTCATTCTTAAAGAAAAAGGAAATTTCTAGCCCTTGGGGTGATACAGAAAACTTCAAAATGTGACCCCAAGTGTGCCCTAAAGGCTCAAAAAATCAGAAGTCAAGTAATAACTCCAAAGCTGCGATTCTTACATAATCTCATGACAAGGTTTTTGAACATTTGGGGTTGGCAATAGTAGGAGGGGCTGTGTCTGTAGGTGTGCTGCTGCTGTGTGGTCCAACCATCCATTCAGTTCCTATTTGGCATAGTGGGGGCAGCTCTGCTCCTTGTGGTTGTGCATGCGCTGGGCTGGGCCCAGCCAGTAGTAAATGCCATTCCCTGCACGCTGAGCTACACCCCTGTCTTCACTCTGAGCTACCCTCACTGTCTGCACACAGCACCTCGCTACTCCTTGCCAGCACCCTGAGCAGTCTTCAGACTTTCTGAACTGAGCCCCACTTTGAATTGTAATTTTCATTTGAGCCCCCAAACCAGAGAGGCTGGGTGGCCAGCTGAGGAGAGTTAGGAGTGGAGTGGTGCTATCTCTCCAGACCCCACCATGAGGAACTGGCCTGAGTTCCTCCAGGTTCTGCACCTCCCAAATATAGAAAACAAACCATGCCTAAGAAAGAAATGAGAGTTTCTAAGTAGCCCCTGCAATCATGGTTAAAGTAGCCTCCCCTACCAAAATCTGAAATGGTGGTCCTGAAGCCCTCTCTTCCTTCCTCCTTCGTTTTGTCTTTGGATACAACTGGAATCCTTGTCATCCCTGGATGTAGGGGAGAAGGAGTCAGGGATGGCCACAACTTCTAGGTATTGGTCAGCACCGCTAGGCATCTGCAGAATGAAGAATACTGCATCCATGTGGAGCGGTTTGCTGTGATTAGATGACCTTTATATTAACTTCATTCTATCTTGTCTGTCTGTCTGTATTCCCTGTGTTTTCCCACCTTTCTCCAGCAGATGGTGCAACATTCATGGGTTTCAATGGCAAGTGCTATTCAGAAGCAGGGGTGGGAGAGGTGTGAAGGAAGAAAAAGAAAGGTGTTGGGCCTGAGGTCCACAGTAGAGCTGGGGGGAGGAGGGGCAGGACAGAGGCGTGGTGTCAGCGAGGGCAGAGCGGAGGGGTGGGGTGTTAAGAAAGGGGCTTGGTCCAAGAGGCTGGGGATCGGCCTCCCCACACCCTGGGGCCAGTGGTGGGGAGCTGGATGGGGCTTGGGCCTGGTGGTGGGGGCAGTGAGCTAGATTGGATCTGGGGTGGCTCCTGGGGCTGGCCCTGCAGGTGGCACCCAAATTGTGGCTGGGACTGGCCCCTGAGGCTGGAGCCACTGGCAGCAGCTGGATAAGCCCCAGGGATGGTGCCGCTGATGGTGGCTGGATTGGGTGGGGTGGCTCCTGGGGCTGGCCCTGATGGTGGCTCTTGGATCAGGCCCTGGGCTGGTCCCTGAGGCTTGGACCTTTGGTGGTGTCCCCTGCCTCCACTAAGATGTCCTGCAACCACCTGAGTCAACCTCCTCCGATCTGTAGTCCTGCTGGGGCCCCTGGCCCCTGCTTCAGGGGGTAGTGCAGCAGCCTGGGAGCCCA
Source organism: Pelusios castaneus (assembly GCA_007922175.1). Classification (NCBI taxonomy): domain Eukaryota; kingdom Metazoa; phylum Chordata; order Testudines; family Pelomedusidae; genus Pelusios; species Pelusios castaneus. The sequence continues at coordinate 11,036,611 of ML685799.1, forward strand.
GTCAAAAATAACATATAAAGACTCCAAAATGGTAATTAAATCAGTACAACTGCTGCAACCCTCACTGACCAGAACTCCGAGTGTGAGGAATATGACATGGAAAAAAGAATGAAACTTCAGAGGAGAGAAGCGCATGTCTTCAAAAAAATGTGTGAAGCAGCACCAAGATCTCACCAACAGGATCCTCCAGAGCAATGAAACATCCAACTTCAAAAAAGATCATGATGCTGCATGCAGTTGGACACATTTCTGTGTCAGTGAGCAGATTCTGATCATTAGACAATCTGCAGATTGATGAGATTGACTCATCTCTGATCAGAATGCTTTACAGGAATTCAACAAACTTTGTAATTGCCTAGATATAATGAGCAGAACTTAGTCTAGTTGAAGTAATTGCAGAAGAGGGGATAATTTGCACAATGGAAATAAAGTTCTTTTCTCATTATTTGATCTACTTTTCTTTTTGATTGAAGACATAAATGTCAAAAATAAAATAATATAAAATCAAGTTTTTTAGAAGAGATGACCTTAAAGGAACACACTGAAAGGAAGAAAACAAGTAATTCACATTGGTAAGAGTTGTTGTACGAGGAATTTTAATCCACTTGAATTCATTTGTTTGCAAAAGGTTGGATGGCCAGTTTAGAGAGTATAATGTCATGGTCACATTTAAACTGGCCATCCAATCTTTTGCAAACAAATGAATTCAAGTGGATTAAAATTCCTTGCACAACAACGCTTACCAATGTGAATTACTAGTTTTCTCCCTGTTAGTGCATTCCTTTAAGGTCATCTCTTCTAAAAATAACTCCTTGGTTTTATGTTATTTTATTCAGGAGGTATGCTGCCTGCCGGGGTCCCATATCCGAGACATTACGGAGGGAGTGTCGAGAATCATCCATCCCTCTGACTGCTACCCCATGCTACTCATCCATGTGGGAACCAATGATACTGCGAGAGGTGACTACAGGGCTCTGGGAGCACGGTGAAGGAGTTCAGTGCACAGGTGGTGTTCTTCTCAATCCTTCCGGTCAAGGGTAGGGGTCTGAGCAGAGACAGATGCATCCTGGAGGTGAATGCCTGGCTGCAAAGATGGTGTTACCAGGAGGGCTTTGGCTTCCTCGACCATGGGGTGCTGTTTCAGGAAGAAGGACTGCTAGGCAGAGATGGACTCCACCTATTGAGGAAGGGGAAGAGCGTATTTGGAAGCAGACTGGCTAACCTAGTGAGGAGAGCTTTAAACTAGGTTTGAAGAGAGAAGGTGACCAAAGCCCACAGGTAAGTGAAACTGAGGGAGACCTGGGGGAAGGGATGGAACTTCAGGGGTGCTGGGGCTGTAAAAGCAGGAATAAAAGAGAGGGTAGTTGGAACTGGGGGAGGAATCAAATAATTGTGTTTTACGTCCTAATGAAGTCATAATACCTCAGGCGAGTGGGGAAGGAGGACACCGGGAGAAATTGCAAGGAGGAAGATGGGACAAGAGAGAGAATCGACAGGGCAAAGTAGGGCAATCAGCCCGGAATTTTAAGTGTCTGTACACAAATGTGAAGAGCCCGGGAAACAAGCAGGAAGAATTGGTAGTACTGGCACAGACAAGGAACTATGATATAATTGGAATAACGGAAACATGGTGAGATAACTTGCATGACTGGAGCACTGCCATGGACGGATATAAATTGTTCAGGAAGGACAGGCAGGGAAGAAGGGGGGGAGGAGTAGTGCTATATGTAAAAGAGCTGTATGACTGCTTGGAGCTCCACTATGAAAGTGGAAACAAGCCAGTTGAAAGTCTGTGGGTTAAGTTTAGAGGAGAATGCAACAAGGGGAATCTCGTGGTGGGTGTCTGCTACAGACCGCCAGACCAGAAGGAGGAGGTAGATGAGGCGTTCTATGGACAACTAACAGAAGTTTCCATATCGCAGGCCCTGGCTCTTATGGGTGACTTCAATTATCCTGACATCTGCTGGGAACGCAATACAGCAGTGCATAGGCAATACAGGAAGTTTTTGGAGAATATTGAGGACAGCTTCCTAGTACAAATGCTGGAAGAACCAACTAGGGGCCTTTCACCTCTAGACCTACTGCTCACAAACCAAGAAGAATTCATCGTGGAAGTAGAAGTAAATGGCAACCTGGGCAGCAGCGACCATGAGATGGTAGAGTTCAGGATCCTGATCAATGGAAGGAAGGAAAGAAGCAGAACACCGACCCTGGACTTCAGAAAAGCAGATTTTGGTTCCCTTAGGGAGCTGATGGGCAGGATCCCTTGGGAGGCTGATCTGAAGGGGAAAGTTGTCCAAGACAGCTGGCTGTATTTTAAAGAAATCCTGTTAAAGGCACAGGAAGATAACATTTCAATGTGCAGAAAGAACAGCAAAGGTGGATGGCGCCCAGCGTGGCTTAGCAGAGAACTCTGCGGTGAGCTGAAACATAAAAGGGAAGCTTACAAGAAGTGGAAGCTTGGACAGATGACAAGGGAGGCATATAAAGATATTGCTCAGGACTGCAGGGATAAAATCAGAAAGGCCAAAGGACAATTGGAGTTGCAGCTAGCAAGAGATGTGAAGGATAACAGAAAGGGGTTCTACAAGTATGTCAGCAACAAGAAAAGGATCAGGGATGGTGTAGGTCTTTTGCTGAATGGGGCAGGCATCCTCGTGGTGGATGATGTGGAAAAGGCTGAAGTACTCAATGCTTTTTTTACTTCAGTCTTCACAGGGAGGGCCATCTCCCAGGCTACTTCACGGGGTAACGCGGAATGGAGAGAAGATCGTCCCTCAGTGATGGAAAATCAGGTTAGGGACTACTTAAAGAAGTTGGATGTGCACATGTCCATGGGGCCAGATGAACTGCACCCGAGGGAGCTGAGGGAGTTGGCTGAAGTGATTGCAGAGCCTCTGGCCATTATCTTTGAGAACTCGTGGTGAACGGTGGAGGTCCAGGAGGATTGGAAAAAGGCAAATATAGTACCTATCTTCAAGAAAGGGAAAAAAGAGGATCCGGGGAACTACAGACCGGTCAGCCTCACCTCAATCCCTGGGAAAATCATGGAGCAGGTCCTCAAAGAAACACTTGGAGGAAAATAGAGTGATCAGGAACAGTCAACATGGATTCACCAAGGGCAAATCGTGCCAGACCAACCTGATTGCTACAGGATGGGGACCGATTGGCTAAGTAGCAGCGCTGTAGAAAAGGACCTGGGGGTTATGGTGGACGGGAAGATGAATATGAGCCAACAGTGTGCCCTTGTTGCCAAAAAGGCCAATGGCATATTAGGTTGTATCAGTCGGAGTATTGCCAGCAGATAGAGGGATGTGATAAGTCCCGTCTATTCGACACTGGTCAGGCCGTATCTGGAATACTGTATCCAGTTTTGGGCTCCCCACTACAGAAAGGATGTGGACAAATTAGAAAGAGTCCAGCAGAGGGCAACAAAAATGATTAGGGGGCTGGGGCACATGACTTATGAGGAGAGACTGAAGGAACTAGGCTTATTTAGTGTACAGAAGAAAAGACTGAGGGGAGATTTGATAGCAATCTTTAACTACTTGAAGGGGTACTCCAAAGAGGAGGGAGCTAGGCTGTTCTCAATGGTAACAGAGGACAGAACAAGGAGCAGTGGTTTCAAATTACAGCTGGGGAGGTCGAGGTTGGATATTAGGAAAATCTTTCTCATTAGGAGGGTGGTGAAGTATTGGAATGGGCTACCTAGGGAGGTGGTAGAATCTCTATCTTTGGAGATTTTTAAGGCCCGGTTAGACAAAACCCTGGCTGGGGTGATTTAGTGGGAGTGGTCCTGCTTTTTAGCAGGGGGTTGGACTAGATGACCTCGTGAGGTCCCTTCCATCCCTATGATTCTAGGATTTGTTACTTCTATAGCATTTTGCTTGTGGCCCCAATCATTCATCAAGGACCAGTTGTGTTCTGTTATACAAACAGCATGGGAGTGTGGGTTCAGGATCTTTGCATACAGGGTGACTCTAAAAGAAATGTCATGTGTGCATTTATGAGAATATTTTCCACACATATATATACAAAATTTTGTTTCATGTCACACTGTGACTTTGTCATTGTATTTTATTGCATTTTAAGCGCCCAAAATGTCAATCAGAATAGCAATCAAAAGAGTACAATAAATCCATATTAATGTTTAATATAAAGAATCTTACACTAGCTCTCCAAATGTTGAAATAGGGATCAGTGATGAAATAGGAAGAATCACTCTTCTTAAAGGGCTCATATATGACTCAAACAGAGATGATGATAATGATGATTTATTTGTTCATGTATTTGTGTTTTGCTAGTGCCCAAAAAGCCCAAGTGGTTTCTGGGCCCTCTTTTGCTAGGGGATTATGAAAAAGTGCTAGGTGCTGCACACATTAGATGTGAAGACTGTCTCTTCCTCAAAAAACTTATTGCACAGAGACAAGAGAGAGAGGGGGAAAGCAACTTGCTAAAAATACAGACTTTTAAAATTACAATGCATTTTCTTCCCAGTTTAACATACTTCAGCTGCTATCCTTCCCTGTCTCCAGCTGCCAGCTGAACAGCTTCAGAGTCCTTTTGTGATGGCCACCAGCTTGGTATTTGAGACCATTTGGGACAAGCTTATTCAAACCTTGATGTTTTGAACTCTGGCAGGGCCAGAAGCCAGCTATGGGTCCTCAAATCCAAAATGAATAATCACGTTCATCCAACAGGATGGATATTTGTTAAGCTTTATGGGATACTGCAGCACTTACCTATTTATTCAGGCCTGTCTTTACTGAGAGAATTCTGTTTACTCCTTAAAAAAAAAAGGCTTAATTCCACTCTCCACGTACACAGTGCTTTTCTACTGTATATTTTATAAAGCTAAAATAAATATCCTGACTCTATAGAGGATATAATACAGATAGCTATGGCTTTGTCTTCACTTCATTGCATTTTATTTCATGTTATTGAACAGCTTGCTAAACATCTGGCATGAAAATGGGTTATATTTCCAGGCGTGTGACACTTTCACTGAAGTTAAAGGGAGTTTTGTGTAAAAGTCTTTACTAGCATGTGCCCTCTTTGTGTTACTGCTACAGCAGGAGAAAGGTTACACATTAGAAGAGATGAGGAAATTTCACACTAAAACAAAATCTAGGGTCTGATCCAAAGTGCCTTTAAGTTAATGACAAACTCCGGGTGACTTCAACTGACCTTGGCTCAGCCCTGAATCACAAAAAAAAACTTGATAGAAGATACAATAAAACTAACTCTTTGGGGAATCCATATGGAACTAGGGCCATTACACAGTCCTGATAACTAATTACTATTTTGGAACTAGACCATGTGGGACAGCAGATTGTGTCTCAGAAGACACCACACAGGGGAAGGCCATAAAGGAGATTCCTGTTTCCTTTGCACCTGGAACTATCTCATTACACAATTGAATTCCATTGTGGTAGAAACTGATTATCTTCCTGCCAGAGCTAGTTGCATATTTCATACAGAGAAAATGCCAAATTCTGAATTCGGCTGCCTCTGGGCCATCCCACTGACATTACCTAGGTCTCTCCAGGTAAAACAGAGTAGAATCGGACCTACGGTGCTTAGATCCCACTACTCTTTGAACTGCCCCAGTTTTAACACTTTCTTGTTCTCTCTTCCTGTCTTTTTCATTCCATAACTCTTCTGTTTCAAAGAAGACTAAAAGGCAAACTCACCTCTAGTGGAATCCCTTTCGAATTACACCAGGAATGAATTTGATTCTCACTTCTTGCCTAGATTTTGCTTTAGTCTTTGACTATTTTATTTATTTATTTAATTAATTGTTTACTTTTGGAGCGGGAGGAAGAGGCTAGGATGTTACTTCAATTTGCAAAGCCCAGATTTTGAGAGACATTAAAGAACATAGGTAAGTAGCTTAGACTATGAAGCCTGGGGAAAAAATCAGGGGATTCAATTTTTTGAGCATCATGCTTTGATCCTCCCTTAGTTCTCGTTTTACCAAGCCTTAATTGGCTGGCTACAGCATGTTTAGAAAGGGTTGCTGCAATTCTGAGGCAGAGAGAGAGAGGAAGTAGTTCAGGAGCATTCTTTCTATTATTCTTTTTGGAAAGGTTTGAACAAATGGGGGTTTAATTGACGACTTAAAAAATCAGTCCGGCTTACCGATGGTTCCGTAGGAGGGCAAGTTATTAGCACCTCTGATTACTCAATCAGATCATTTAACATTTTTTGCTAATGCTAAGCCTCTGTAGCATAGAAGAGTTATTAAAATAGATAGAAAGTTGGATTCTCAGCTGTGTCGCAGGTGGACTCCCTGCACAGCGAGGCCCAGATTAAGGGGCCTTGGGGCCCTGGACTGCCGCACCACTGTGGCCCTTCTCTTCCTGGGGCCCCCACCTCAGCTGGTGCTGGGGGAAAGGGGACAGAGGCCACACTCCCACCTTGTGTCCCTCCCCAGGCCAGCTGGTTCATCCTCAGGGGCAGGGAGACTGGCCCTGTTACCTCTTCTCCTCCCTGCTCTGTTCTGGGGTCAGGGCCAGGGCCGGGGCCAGGCCAGCTGGTGTATGGCATGGCTTCACTGTGGCTTTCCAGGGCTGTGGCCCTAGAGGGCTGCACTGTTGTAGGCCATACTGAGTGCCAGCCAGCCCTGGCCCAGCCTCACCCCCCTGAAACGGAGCAGAGCTAACAGGGCTGGCCTGCCCTATCCCCTGGGCCTGACCAGTCAGCCTATGGGTGGGGCAGGAGCACCTCTGGCCCAGGGCCCCTCCCTTCCCATGCTGGTAGGGCAGGGGCTCTTTGCCCCCCTGCCCCAGTGCTGTGAGGGCATAGTGGGGAGGCAGTGTGGCCAAATACGGCAGGAGCCATAGAGCTGAAGCCTCTGGCCCCTTTTCAGGCTGTGGCTACAGCCCCTATAGCCCCTGTGTTAATCTGGCCCTGTGCACAGCTGAGGAGAGTGGGAGGGGAAGCCACCTTTCTGTTTCCAAAGTCCTGAGTTGCTCCAGGGGTTTTGGTTGCTGTAATCTACACTGGCTGCAGATAGACAAGGTGAGTGAGTCCGTGACAGGCTGTTCCCCAGATCTGGTCTTGTGTGCCACAGTAACCCCCCAAACTCCACTCCTAAACCCTGATTCACCCCACCTTGCCAGGTGACCCCTCATTCCTGAGTCAGTCCACACCAGCCTTCTGTGTGTAATCGGTCTCAAGTAGTGTGGGTGCATCCGCTAAGCACCTATGAGGCGGTCCCCATGTGAGCACTCCCAGTCCCAGATACTACCATGGGAGCCACTGTCCTACAGGGATTGGGACCTACTCCCAATCACCCTGGTCTCAAATCTGTCCATTTAACAAAGTGGATTATGCCCAGCCTTCTCCCTTCACACCCTCAAAAGACCACACAGCTTTAGAGAAAACAAATACTAGTTTAATGATCAGAGTAAGATTTCAAGTGAAAAAATGGCCAGTCAAGGTAGAATCATAATATAAATGAGTTAGGAGTGACCACCATCAAATGAAAGGTGTAAACCACATGCTAATCTAATATCTCTACCTAAACTGACCTCATAGTCCAAGATTATGTGCAAGGTGTTTGGCTGTTGGGTGTTTTACAAGTGTTCTCCGCCTATTACTGGCAGGGCCCAGAACTTGCTTGAAGTTGGAGACTGTTGCAAGATGGAGTCATCCAGACAAAAGTCTGCAGCTTCTCCCCCAAACAGTCTGTGTCTGTTTTTTCCAACCCCCTCTGTGCTGCTGTGTGAATCCCTTTGTCTCACCTGAGCTAGGCAGATGAATTTGCACATTGCCTTTGTCATGGAACTCTCCCACTTCCGGGATGTAGCCCTGATGGTCTGAACCCTGTAACATGCTTTACATCTGTACACACATGTTGCTATAGGAAACATGGCCACAAGGTAATTATGTAGAACATGTTATGAGCATTCACAAGGGAACCTTGCAGGGCACATTTGGTATCGAATCACACAATTGCATTACAAAAGTGAACAGAAAAGTAACATAGATCATACGCTAGGGTACACCCTGTGATAAGGGGGGAACTTTTATTTGGTTAGTGAGAGAGACAAGATTGTAAGCTTATACTAGAGGAGGGCAAACTATGGCCCATGGGATGGATCCAGCCCATGAGCGCCTGTCTCCCAGCCACTCTCTACCCCATAGCTCCAGAGGCAGCTCATGCTGCAGCCAGAGAGCTGCCATTTTCCCTCCTCTTCCCAAGTCCTGTGGTGGCTCGCGCCATGGCCAGAGCACGGCCACCGCTCTGCCTCCTCACAGCTCCAGCTGAAGCTGGGAGGGAGGTGGCGGCACTGTGGCCCCTCACTAGCCACCGCTGAAGCTGGGAGGGAGGGGGAGTGTAGCCCAGCTCCACCTCGTTTTCAAGGGAGGGCAGCTGGCAACTCCCCCCTCCAGTTCCTGTCCCTCCATAGCCCCTCCTCCCCTGCCTCTAGCCCACTATGAGTGCCCACTCCTGTCTTATACAGAGCTCTTCAGCAGGCTCACAGGGACTTCCTAATTTAGGCTCAACAGATAACTGTGGGCTTTGCCCGTCTACTCTGTGCCCTTGACATACAAATTCTCATCTCTGCCCTTGACATGCCCTTAAGAGTTCTATGCCACTTCTGACGGGGAAAGCCTGCTTGTGCCTCTATGGTAGCTGTCTGGCTAGCGGGATAAACACCTTTCATTAGACTCATGGGGTTAGAAAGGACTGCAAGAGTCATCTACTCTAACCCCTTGCCAAGATGCAGGATTTGTTCTGTCTAACCATCCAAGACAGATGGCTATTCTGTCTCTTTTTGAAAAGGAAAGAAGTTCCAGTGAGGGAGCTTCCCTGACCTCCCTAGTAGGCAGTCTGTTCCATTGTCCTACTGTTAGGAAGCTTTTTGAGATTTAATCTAAATCTGCTCTGCTGTAGTTTGAACACAGTGCCCCCTTGGTGGCAAGAGAGAACAACTTTTCTCCTTTTTTATGGCAGCATTTCTAGTATTTAAAGATTGCTATAATGTTCCTCCGTATAATCTCCTCTTTTCCAAACAAAACATACCCAGTTCCCTTAGCCTTTGCCCATATGGCTTGCATACCATCCCTTTGATCATCTTGGTTATACATTGGTGACCAAAATTGGACACAGTACTCCAGCTGAGACCTACCCAACACTGTCACCCCCTATGATTTACATACTATGCCTTCATTAATACAAACCAAAATTAGATTTGTTCTTTTTGCAAGACCATCAGACTCTAGAACATTGAACTATAATTGTAAAAAGATTTTGCAATAACTTTCTCCTGTGTTGTCATGCTAACTCTGATTTTTCACATTCTGCAGTTATTTCCCTAACCATCCTTCAGCCACTCAATAATCTTTTAAAACACTCTTAAATGAAGCATTCATTTCCCCAAAGTCATGACACACCTGCAGTGCTTGTAACTACATCTCAGTACATCTGACAATGCTAATGGACTTCTTTCTCAAAGGGAGTGCTCCTTAATGCAAATTGCTAGCTAAAAGCAGAGATTAAAAGATTTTTGAACAATTATTTCTTTAAAAAATACTATGAATTATATTTAAATAGTAAATTTGACATGGGCCAGGATTTTTTAAAGGAATACATGGATTTCCAGACTAATGTTTTATCTAATCTAGAATCCTGCCTCTTACTTTGGCCTAAGAGGAAGGTATAAAAATCTCATGGGGGATAACTGTGAACAATTTACCAAGGGTCATTCTGGTTTCTTTGTCACTGATTATTTTTAAAGCAGGATTGCATGTTTTATTAAAACATATACAGTAGTTCAAACAGAAATTAATTCAAGGAAGTCCTAAGGCCTATAGAGGAGGTCAGACTAGATGATCTTAATGGTCCCTTCTGGCGATAAGCTCTGTGAAATAACATGTCTAACTCAGGACTTCCTCCTCCATGTCCTTTTTGTTGATGTTTATGTATATTTCCCTTGTGTCCTTCTGCAGCAACCTCCTATCTACCCCCCCCCTCACCCCCCACCCCACTTATCCAACAAAGCTTTCTAAAATCTATACTATTATGAACACTCTAGCAAATTCTTATTAGTGCTCTCGAGATGTTTGTTTTCAATGGACATTAGGTCGACTTAAGTGCTACCCCCCATCTCCACTGGCTTAAGTTGACTTAATAAAGTCAACTTAAGCCTTAGGTCGACCTTAAGAGTTGGTGTTATTAAGTTGAGTAGGAAGCGCTTAAGTCGACTTAATAAAAGCCCAGTGTGGATACAGGAGTCTGTAGGTCAACTTAACCTTCCTTAAGTCGACCTAAGGCTCCAGTGTGGACGTACCCATAGAGTTTGATGGCAACTCACTTGGTTTGCATTCATTTGTATAACTGAAAATCTTACACAAGATACAAAGCAGTAGAGAATCGGACCCACCAGCTTTAATAAAATATCTGTATGGCCACAGGCCACTGCAAAAAAAACAGCTTCCATGAAAAATGTCCAGTGAACAGCAAATGCAAGTAGTAGACCAAGTACAGTGATGCTTGGTGAGTATAAATTGGAGCAGTCCACTGAAATCTTCCATGAAAAATGTCCAGTGAACAGCAAATGCAAGTAGTAGACCAAGTACAGTGATGCTTGGTGAGTATAAATTGGAGCAGTCCACTGAAATCAATGAAGCTACATTGATTTATACCGGCCAAGTATATATGTGTCCATTTCATAGACTCTTGGGAGACAGAGATGGGAAACACCTGTTAAATCAGCCAGCCCATCTCTCTGCTAAAGCGAGATTATTTCCTAAGGACAATTTCCTCGTGCTGTGTAACCAACCGTGTAAACAAAGGTAAATGTAGCTAGGGCATAAAGTATAATGAAGCAGACAAGTGAGCGAGGCAATGATAGATGTGCGCACAGTCTATACTATAATAAAGTATAATGTAAGATTACTTTGTCTATTTTTAATGGAGTCCTTACTCCTCTTTTCCAGTTTTGTTTTAAAATATGCAAAATGAGACATGTACTCTTCAAAAAGAAATAAAAGAAATCAAGAAAATCAAGAAAATAAAGAGAATCCCTGAAGCTCAATGACATTTTTTAAAAAGCAGTTCTTTTCTTGTCCCCTTCTCTCTCCACCCTGTTCTTTTGACCAGCCTGAGGCTGGGACTTTGATCTATATTTCAGTCACCAAGATCCCTCATCAGAAAAAACACAAGAAAAGGGAAAGGGAGAGATACAGACCGAATGACAAATAGATGTACCCTAAGTCTCCATGGAGTGACTTTTGAGCACTTTCGTCTCTCTTAAGCACAAATACAATCTGGAAAAAAATACAGAAAATATATCCTCAATGGGAATGCACTGCCGAGGCAAAGGAAGCTGATTTGCTCTATGTCCTACAGTAATCTGTCCTCCCAAAAATCAGCATGCTCCCGGTGGCATTTCTTGTGGTTCTATAAATAGAAGAGGATTGTGCATCCTGTGCTTGCCATGACCAGGGCCATAGTACAGAGCTGGGCAGGCCCCATGCTTCTGTTATAGATGGTGGATAATGACTAGTCCAGGGTGGGTTCTTGGGAAACTAAAATTGACACAAAAAATATGGTATAGAGATAATGTTATGAGATGTAAACTTTGCATTATGGGAAATTGACCCCTTTTTCCCAGTCCCTCCTGAATGACTCATTTCTTCCCCACCATTCAATGTCAAAATTAACCAAAACTGGGGGTTGCACAGTGGGAGAATGCTCACTGGAATACGTACCCAGGGTACACAAAGACTCCACAGAAACAATTTCTGGGTGAGTACACGAAGCACCAGTGCAAGAAGCTAAGAATGTATGCAAACAAGCAAGGTACTAACTGTGGTGGATGTATGCCAAGAGAATTTGCGTCAGCAAAACTTCATGGTGTAGACATGCCCTCAGTTTCCAAGGTGTCTTTAGGTCCTTTTGGAGTTCCTCATAGTTCTTTTGATCTTGACTAATCTCAGCAGTTTTGTGACATTCACATATTTAAACTCTCTACTATTCACTCAGTCTTCCAGATCATCATTTAATACAAATCCTGCAGTCCTTATTTAAGACTTCCTGAGGCATATACTTCTATTGATTTCACTCCATTGTTACCAGTGGATTTCACTGTGGGCTGTTCCTGAGTATGGTCCTTAGGATTTCGCTCCAAGAAACAGTATGATCCCTGGGCCACTGCACTGTTAACCTCTTTCCATTATCCCTTCTCTTTATTTCCTATCTCTTAAACAGATTTTAATCCAGGACAAGCTTTTACCTCTCACTCCATGGTTACCAAGTTTGCTTAATAGCTTCTTGTAAAGGTCATTACTGAAAGTCTTTTGAAAGCCTGAATAAATTCCATCCACTGTTTCGCCTTTATTTGATGTTATGTTAACTCTGAAAGAATTCTAGCGACCAAGAGAGGCACAATTCACCTTTGTAAAACCACTGCTTTTTTGTACCATCAGATTAAATACATCTACTTGATTTATAACTCTCTCTGTAATGATTTTCTCAACTATTTTTTCTGAAGTAAGGCCCACATGTCAGTAGCACAGACAATCACACTCAACTCTTTAAAAGATTGATGATGCTGTGTTGGCTGCACCCCAGTTGTCTGGCATAGTAGCTTTTTTAAAAAATGACAAATTGTGTCTTTTTGATAGTAGTTCACCTGTTTCACTATTTAGTTTCTAGGAGCTTCCCGATAACTCAGATCTAGAAGTGGTGATTAATTGCAATTAAATGTTTTGAATTATTCCAATGCCTCTTTGTTTTTGTTATTGCCCTCTGAAACCAGGTCTTGCTTTCACTATCTGTGAAGAATAACATCAGGCTGTCTTTTGGAAACAATCGTAATCACTTCATAATTTTTATCAAGACGTCTTTTATCAAGCCTGTCTTTAACACAGTTAAGAACTGTTATTCACCCTTGCAACTGAAACACCAGATGACATCAAAATGAGCTAACATACCCAGCTCCATAAACTACAAATATTGCCTTGTGTAATGGGCCTGGGAGGCAAAAGTTTCTGAAGTTTAATTCCAACTCCAGCACTGCCTTCCAGTGTATCCTTGGGTTAGTTATTTAACCTTTTCAAGTCGATTCCCTCATCTGCAATATAGAGATAACAACATTCACCTATCCCCTAAACGTGTTGTGAAGATTAATTAGTTATCATTTTCAAAGACCCTTGAATACATTAAGTGGTAAGTATATAATCATTTCCCCTCCAAGAGGAATAAGTGAAAGGGAAAGTGAAGGAAAATATTAACTGTGTGTTGATTATGGAGGACAAATTATTTTCTTTGTATAGACTTTGGGCCAAGTACTGCTTGGTTACTCCAGTGCAAACTTAAATTTTCCAGAGCCAGATCCTTAAATGAAGTAATGTGGCAAAGCTCCACTGAATTCAGTGGTTCTACCCTGATTTATACCAAATGAGGCATTGGTCCATTTACTTCAACAGAACTAATCTTAATTGACTCTAAGGTAAATAAGAACAGTATTTGGCTTATTATTTTACCCTCTTAATTCCTTTTAATTATGTGATCCTCTGTCAAATGTATGTAGGAGGACACTAGCACTGAAAATGGAAAAATCTCTAGATGAAGTGCAAATATTTTTATGATGATACTACAGAGGTAACGAGAAGGTGTAACTAAATCATGACTTCCATTGGGCTAGGTATTAAACATATACTGAGAGACAGTCCCAACTCCTCACCCCAAAAAGTTTAAATAGACAAGACTAAACAAAGGTTGTTAGGGAAAGCAGAGTAGAAGTCTCATGCTGGAGATCACACGGCAAGTTAGAAGCAGAGCTGGGAAGAAAAAACAGGTATCCTGAACTCCAGCCCAGAGCACCAGCTACTGTAGACAAAAATGCAGCCACTAAATTCTCTAGAATATTGCTGTTCAAGGCTCAGTTACAGACATCGCCAGTCCTTAGTGTTATCTTCCATCACAAATGACAGATTGTTTTCTGCTTCTATAATATATGGCTTCATTTAGTTGCAACTTCTTGAGGGCGTAAGAGTTTAATGGAGGTAAAGAGGGAGAAGTATCAGTGTATATTAAATAAAAGGCTTATCTTTGGTACTTATAACAGCAAAGGCAGGATTGTTACAGGGAAAAGCTCAAGAGGATTACTTGGGATTCTGCAGTGCACAGTAAACAATTGTTATCTTACAAAATGGCACTATCTGATCTATAGTAAGATTGGCTCAAATGCTTTTTTTTTAAAAAATGGCATTTTCAGATGCTGGTAAATACTGAAATTTGGGATTAACTATTTTGAGATTTTAAATTATATTAATATTCTGTTGGCACATTGCCTGTGAAACCAGTAATAAAGACCTACCTCTGTAAAGAGCACAGAGAAGCGCTGTAGTTACATTTAAATTTTATCCAAGTTTTCGATCTTTGTATCACTTGCCCCCATGTAAGTGAGAGCAATTCAATAGCGTTTTATAGAGCTACACTGGTGGACAGCCAATGTAAGTGAGATCAGTCCAGTGTACTGAATTTCAAAACATAGATTCCAGTTCTTCAAAGCAATTAAGCACCTACTGGAGGGTACTCAGGTACCAGGGTGATGGGCAGAGTCTCAGACACTGAACAGAATACAAGGTCCCAATCCTGTAACTGGCTGTGTGCAAGCAGTCCCCTATGCCCTTGTGAAACCAATTGCAGCACCAGAGCCCAAATTCGTAATACACTTCTAGTAATATATATAACATATTCTGCAAATTCTGCACTAACTTTTGCCCTGACACTCAGCAAGTCTGTGACAGAATCAAAAATAGGATGTTTACTATACTTTGGGGGGAAAGTGGTGATATGCTCCAAATTCATGTCCCTAGTAATTGAAAACTTCTGAGAGAGGAATTTCTAAAGCTCTAGGGGTATGTCTACACCAGAAAAAGTTAAGGTGACCTAGTCCACTTTGTTAAGTCAACCTAACTGCCCTTAAGTCAACTTAATAAAGTCGACTTAAGGGTTAATCCCTATCCACACCATCCTTAAGTCGACTTTAGGAGTCAATTTAAGGCTTAAATCGACTTAACGGGCGATTGTCATTAGGTCAACTTAAGCTTTCATTAAGTCGACTTAAGGAATTTCTTAAGTAGACTTAATGAAAGTCAGTTTTAGACCTAAATTGCTACTGTAGAGATACCCTAGGATTCTGGGGCTGCTCAGTGTCCCTATGTATGGTAATTAGTGTTATTTTACAAATATGATGGCAAGTTCATGAAAATGTAACTTTAACTGTTATTTGTATAATAAACTTGTTATGCATATAGACACAATTAATGTTTTTAAATATGTGATTTGAGGTCTGGTGAGAGGTTTTGGCTCAACAGTCATAAAGACTGAAATGGCTTATTCGGTGTATAGCATAGATATTGTAATCTTTACGCATATATTCCACCTATCTGTCCCAACCTTGACCTAGAAGGAGCACTTCTATGGGAAAGTAGATAATTCAATCTTCCAGAAACAATCCCTGCAGTACCCCACTAGTTGTATCCTCATAGAGTAGTTGTCAATCCTTCACAGACATGCTGGAAGAGTATGTCTACACTGGAGGCTCTGTTAAGTCGACTTAACTCAACCTTGTTAAGTCAACTTAGAGAGTCCACAGTAAAAACTCCAGTCGACTGCCAGTGTTCACACTGCAGGTGCTAGGTTGATGGAGGAGTGGTGCATTGTAGGGCAGCTGTCCCACATTGCACCAGGGTCTGGAGGCCAAGTAGGTTGACTTAAAGGCACTCTCCCATCTACACTGGCTTAAGTCAACTTAATAAAGTCAACTTAAGTGTTAAGTTGACCATAAAAGGTGGTGTTATAGAGTCAACCTAAGGAAGCACTTAAGTCAACTTAATAAGCATCCAATGTGGACACAGCGGTCTTTAGGTTGACTTAACCGTCCTTAAGTCGACCTAAGGTTCCAGTGTGGACGTACCTTGGGAGTGGTTATCCAACCAGTTTTGCACCCATCTTACAGTAGCTCTATTTAGATTGTACTTCCCTAGTTTGTTAATGCGAAAGTGATGCGACACCTTATCAAAAGCCTTATTAAAGTTTAGATATACCACATCTACCGCTTCCTCTCTAGCCACAAGGCTTCTTACCCTGTCATAGAAAGCTATCAGGTTGGTTTGACATGATTTGTTCTTGACAAAGCTATGCTGACTATCACTTAACACCTTATTCTCTTCTGGATGTTTTCTAACTGATTCCTTAATTATTTGCTCCATTAGTTTTCCTTATTTCCCTTTTTATAGATGGGCACTATATTTGCTCTTTTCCAGTCTTCTGGGATCTATCCAGTCTTCCATGATTTTTCAAACTTATAGCCAGTGGCTCAGATATCTCCTGAGTCAGCTCCTTGAGTATTCCAGGGTGCATATCATCAGTCCTGCCTAACTGTAACTTGTCTAAATAATTTTTAACTTGTTCTTTCCCTATTTTAGCTTCAGTTCCTATCTCATTTTTACTGCCCTTCTCTACGTCAGGCATCCAATAGCTACCAACCTTCTTGGTGAAGACCGAAACAAAGAAATCATTTAGTTCTTCTGCCATTTCCACATTTTCTGTTATTGTTTTTCCCTCTTTGTTGAGTAACGGTCCTAAATTGTCCTTGGTCTTCCTCTTGTTTCTAATTATTTGAAAAATGTTTTCTTGTTACCTTTTATGCCTTCAGCTAGTTTGATCTTGGTTTGTGCCTTGATCTTTCTGATTTTTCCCCTACATAATTGTGTCATTGGTTTATAGTCATCCTTTGTAATTTGACCTAGTTTCCACTTTCTGTAGGACTCTTTCTTTATTTTTAGACGATTGAAGATCTCCTGGTTAAGCCAGGGTGGTCTCTTGCCATACTCCATATCCTTCCTACAAGTGGAATAGTTTGCTCTTGTGTCCTTAATAATGTCTTTTTTTAAAACTGTCAGCTGTCTTCAGTTGTTTTTCCTCTTTGATATGCTTCCATGGGATCCTACCTACCAACTCCCTGAGGCTGCATCTACACTTGTAAATTAAGTCGACTTAAGCTTGCTTAAGTCGACTTAATTTACCCTGTGTCTATACTACAGTTTTCTTAAGTTGACTTAAGGAAAATAAAGTCGACTTAATGAAAATTAAGTTGACTTTATTAAACCTCCTTTTAATTCGACTTCAGGCTTAATTTGACTTTTTAAAGTCGAATTAAGCCAGTGTAGACATGGGGTAGCTCTAAGTTGACTTAGGGCTACCCCAGGACTACACCAATGCCCTCCTTGCTGGGGGGGGGGGCACAGGGGAGCCTGGCATCCTGTCCCTATGCCCTGCCAGGGTCCCTGACCCCCTTTGCTCCATTGTACCTATGTACAATGGGGCAAAGCCTGAGCCCCCTGGCTCTGGGCAAGGGGTGCCCTCCCTCCCCCATGGACCTGCCCTAGGTCCCCCTAGCCCTTAGAAGTTGACCTGGCATCCAGTGTGGACACTCTAGGTCGACTTTGTAAGTTCCCCCCAAAGTCGACTTTAATTTTAAGTGTAGACTCACTAAATCGACTTAGTTAAAGTCGACTTAAAATTACAAGTGTAGACATAGCCTGAGTGTGCTAAAGTTTGTTGCTTGACTTGACTGTTGGCCCAGAACTTTCAGAGTGATCTGATCCATTTTGGTATCAAGTAGGGTATTTTGGCAGCCTCCATCTAAAAAACAGTGCTAAATTGGTTAAGAGGTGCCAAGGTATAATAAAAATAATAATACAACTCCATAGCTATTGGACTAAGGTGATCTGCTTCTCTTTGGACTCTCTACCTCCTCACCTTCTAATATGTTGTTCCACACTCTGAATCTAAACAACTGCTTTGATTTGCTGAAATAGTCTGACCTGATCCTATGACTTACACTTCTCTGCATTTATTTTTCCTCCCATTCTGTAAGTTCTTCATCTTCAAGTGTCTGACGACGTGGGATTTTCCCAAGAAAACTCATGATTTAAAATAAATTTGTTAGTCTTTAAAAGTTCCAGAGGACTCCTTGATTGTTTTGCTGGACTAGACTAACATGGGTACCCCTCTGGAACTTGTCATCTTTGGACTCTGGCACACTTATTCACGTCTTCCTGGCTACTGGGGCAGTTTTAAAGACTATAGCTGTTGCTGCAGTCCTTTATATGCACTTCTGTAGATTGAACCAGTAGGTGCTGCAGTGTATGACGCTCTTTAATGTTCCTGAATACTTAATATCTTTTGTTGTCTTTCTTCTGCTTGGAACAGTGTTGAAAATGGAAGAATATACCTAACAGCAGCTCTTTGATAAGTAACTCCCATTGTTTTGTACTGCATTAGCAGCATCTGCTTGCCAAATGGCAAATACAACTTAGGTCAGATAAGCTGGCCTGAGTTTGATGAACCTGGAAAAGAACGGAATTTCTCATAACATTGCAGTTGTCATCACTATGGAATGTGACAACTTCATTCTGAAGTGTAGGTTTGTCTTGTCAAGGGTAGCAAAGGCGTTCACCTATAACATGTCGGAATGTCTAAAATGTCGTTACTGTTTGGCATATATCTTTCTCACTAAAATTACAAATTCTGTCTATCTCTTTGATCACAGCTCTCATCTGTCATTAGACAGAATGACCCATCATTTCTGATGTATAGCTGGACTAACGAAGCATTTTCACTGATTAACATTGTTTTCACACATCCACATCTAAAACCTTTTAGCGGCACTGCCAGGGAGTATTTCCTCAATGTACCATGTGCCATGGTATTTAAGAGCAGCAGATTACAGTTTTGTGAAATGATCAATGGCTGCAGATGGTGAGTTATGTTTGGCAACAGAATCTGAAGACATGATTTCTGTTCTTATTTAATTTCCAGCCCTGACTTGTTTACGAAGACCATTATTATCTCAATAAATAAATCGAGCATTGATTTCTCTTCTTTATTATGGTGACTAGTGTGGTCCAGTATTTAGAACAGTCAGCTGTAAGCTATCCTGTGACTTAGTGAGTACATTGGGCAAGTCACTTAACCATTCTGTACTTCACTTTACCTATCCATACAATGAAGATTCGTGAGTCTTTATATATATTTGTATTACATTAACACTGAGAGTCTCCCAGTCTCAGATTGTGCTAGGTAACGTACATAAAGAGTTTCTGCCCCAGGAGACTTACAATCCAAGCAGTAGTTGAGATTCATCACTGTCATATAATTTGAGAACCTGCCATAGAAAGTGATGCCTAAATGCAAAATGTTATATTTTGGTTTGTTCTGTTTAAGAACTTGCATGGTAATTTTTCTCACAAGGGTTGGGCTGATGTGCTTATTTAGGGCCAAAAATAGCCATACTATTTGCCATGTCAACTTTTGCCACCCCACAGGAATTGATGCTTCCACTCATGTTGTGGTGGTGTGCTCCCGCAGCACTGAGTGATCCTAACCAGCACTGAGCTCCATTTTGCTGGCTGCTGTTCAAGGAAATAGACATACATGGCTCTTGCACCAAGGAGCTTAAAATCTAGTTTAGAGAATGTTTTTTATTTCTTCTTTCTATTGCCTCTGACAGCAGAACAACTTCTAATCTGTATGTGTCATAACCATTTGCAGCCATTTATACCACATCAGTGAAGGTATCTGAGAGTGCTTTGTGACTAGCTCAAGAGATTGCTACTGTCTTATGGAATTCCACACATCTAGGTCATTTGTTCAAATGTAATTCAGGTTGGTAATGACTAAATCCTGGTACTCTCTGATGGGTTATCCAGTAGCCTTTGAGATAAGTTAGTGATCTCGGTCTATTTCCTAGTATACACTTCCTAAACACAATGCTATCTTCTCATTAATACTGGCCGTCCCTTCAATACAAAACTGAGGTACAATGCCAGAGTAGAGTGGGAGAGCTTGCATTTTCACTGGCCATAATAGACTCGTAGACTTTAAGGTCAGAAGGGACAAGTAGGATCTTCTAGTCTGACCTCCTGCAAAATGCAGGCCTCAAGACCTCGCACACCCACTCCAGCAATAGGCCACCAACCTATGACTGAGTTATTTACCTCCTTATATCATGATTTAAGGACTTTAGGATACAGAAAATTCACCGGTAGGTGAACCATGCCCTGTGCTAGAGAGGAAGGCGAAACCCCCCCAGAGCCCAAGCCAATCAGCCCTGGGGGAAAATTCCTTCCCGACCCCAAATATAGCCATCAGTTAAACCCTGAGCACGTGGGCAAGTTTCAACAGCCAGTTACCCAAGAAACACTTCTCTGTAATAACTCAGAACCCATCCCATGTACTCTCCCCTCTTGTATCCAGGCTGTGCTAAACAGAAGACTTTTGTCTCTGGGCATGTCATTCTGGCGCTATTCATGAGCAGCAATTCTCCATTGCTAGGCATTTTGTGCCATCTGGGCACTGTGAGTGTACAACACTTCCATTCTGGTTTAGTAGTCCTCACTTTGCACAAACATAAGATGCCAAAGTAGCAAAGTGATGAAGGATGCGTTACCTTTAATATGACTGACTTCAGTACAACTACTTGTCTGCTTAAACTTAAACATGTTTAAATGCTTTATTGGGTCATGACCTTAACCATTGTACAAGCTGGAGAACTCATCCCCGAATTCACTGGAAAATGATCACTACTTGTCCGATTTCACTCCTTTTGGAGTCACTATTGTCATGATAGTGTACAATTAATTATTGAAAACTGAGATTTTAAGAAGGTCCTTCAGCTGAATTTACTATTCACAATGTACCTATGAATAAATGTATCTGTTAGGGCCCCTGTTCCACTGACCCTCTGGAATGGAGCAGAACTTTTCCTTATTTGCAAAGTACTTGCAGAAAAGAAGTTGTAGAATGAATATCATACAAAAAATGGCATGCTGTTATTTTAGACCATTTCTATATTTTTGTACACCTTCATTTTGCACAAAGATTTCATTGTTCAATCTGCCAATGAACTTTTAACATTAATTTTACTTTTTATTGCATGAAAAGTTAAAAATTATTCAGAGCTGTGTAAATAAAAAGGTATTCAAACATACTGCAGTGTACTAACTAGAGCTGGCTGAAATTTTGCATGTGGAAAATTTTCCCTCAAACATATGGTGTTACTGAAATTGAAATTTTTCTTGGGAAAATGTCCATTTTAATAACAAATTTCAATTTTCCATTAAGACATGTTGAAACAGACGTTTTCATTTTCAACTGACATTTTGAAACAAAATGACAATTTTTGTTTCAATATAAAATGTATTTTTGGTTTGTTGGTTAAAATAACCAAAATCAAAATCTTAATTCAAGATGACAATTTTCATTTTGTTTCTATTGATGACATTTTTTTTTTCATTTTGGCATGGCTAGTTTGAAACTTTTTAGTACATTTTATTATATTATATAAAGTTTTCAATTTTTCAACTCTAATTCTGATTCAGAACAGAAACTAATTTCAAAATAACAAAATCTCCCATGGGATGAAAGTTTCATTTTCCAAACTGTTCTAGAACCGACTTTATCCATGCAAATTGGCAATATTACCTGTTGGAGTATGGAACGCAAAAGGGACAAAGGATAATAGTGCCATGAACTATTAAGCTTTTTAGGGTATGTCTACATTGGAGCCTTAGGTCTACTTAAGGAAGGTTAAGTTGACCTACAGGCACCTGCGTCCACACTGGGCTTTTATTAAGTTGACTTAAGCACTTCCTTAAGTCGACATAATACCACCTCTTAAAGTCGACCTAAGGCTTAAGTCAACCTTATTAAGTCAACGTAAGCCAGTGTAGATGAGGGGGTAGCACTTAACTCAACCTAATTGGCCTCCAGGCCCCCTCGCAGAGTTCCTGGCCACTACTCTGTTGACCTAGCACCTCCAGTGTGGACGCAGGGCTATGGATCCTCTAAGTTGACTTAACAAGGTTGACTTTAAGTCAACTGAAAGTTGACCTGGGTTAAGTCGACTTAACAGAGCCTCCAATGTAGACATACCCACGATAACTTGATACCTATCAACACCTGCTATGGTATAAGTTACATTTGCTAACTACAGGGACAGAAATGGATAATTACAATATACCTGATTTCAAAATTAATACTCTATCTCATAAATGTGTCATTAGCTACAATTGTTACAGAATATATCATAATAAACAGTGAAATGGGTAGTGAGAACACTATTTCTCTTCCCCCCTCCCCCTTTTTTCCCCTTCAATTTAAATTCTTTTGTGCTGTGGTAAAAATAAGAGTTAAGTCTATTCCTGAACTTGTATATTTCTTTATATATCAGATAGAATTAAATCCCTAAAAGAAAGAAAATGACACAATCTATAAAGAAAATCGTTTACTTGTGTAAACATATAGATTCATTCATATATGCTTGACAGTTTACTTATAACCTTTAGGAAAATATATGAAATTTCATCAATAACAACCTCAAGAGAAATAACATTTTCAGTGATCTTCATGTTCAATTACAGATCATCTTCCATATGCATAACATACATGCACATCCTTGGACTATCTTTGAGGGGATAGTTTTTCCTCTTCTCAGCATAAGTGAAGTGTCTAGCTATGTGAGCTCTTCAGCGCTGAAGGAGGAATAACAGTGTCACATACATTTTTTCTTTTCAAACACTTTCCCTGAGGACTCTATGTAGTCATCTGTAATTCAGCTTGTCAAGGGGATGAGGAAACCATCCACCATTCAATAAAAACTGGCAAAGTCTCTGTACCACGGCCTACACAGTAGATACCTCAGATTTACCCCTTCATTGCTCCACTGCTGAGGGATCCAAAGCAGGCCTCCAACTTCTCTCTCTCAGAAGTTCCCTTCACAGCCCCTCGATGCCAGGCTCTTTGGCCATAGAGCTGTTTTCCTAAAGAGCTTCACATAGGTGAGGAGCATTTCCAGTTCTCACTCACCCCACCTGCTTCTAGACTGCTGTAGTCCATGGCCAGTCACACACAGCACTGAAAAACAAAACAAGTAAACAATGTATTCTTCCCAACTGTTTAGCCCCAGTTATATCACTTTATGTCAGGGATCAGAAAACTTTGCAGACCGCATGCCAGTCCCTCCTCCCCAACCCTCAGCCGATGCTGGCAGCTCCCTCCGTAGGAAAAAAAGCAGCAGCTGCCTGAAAATCTGGTGGTGAGCATGCCGCTGAAAGAAGCTGGTTGTGTAAAGCAGCCGCCTGGAGCAGTTTCCCTTGGCAGCGTGCCTAGAAACAAGGGTCCCTAGGGATGCTGCAGAAAGAAGCTGCACAGAGTGGCTCCTTTTGGCAATGGTAGGCTGCAGAGAGGAGCCCCTCTGGGCAGCTTCTTTCTGTGTCATGCCTGGGGCATGGGCATGGTGGAGGTCTCTGCCCTCTAGATGCCCTTGAAAGAAGCTGCCTGGAGTGGCTTTCAGTGGCAATTTCTGTGGCATCTCAGAGGGTGCCATGTGCCGCTCCAAATGGGCTCATGTGTCACATGCTGGGGGTTGCTTACTCCTGCTATATGCTGAAATGCAAGCATGTGCATTGTAGTAGCCCTTCATCAAATAGAGATTTAGAAACCATTGAACCATTATTTCATGCACAGGAAGAATATTTTTTTTTCCTACTCTAATTCTTTTTGTGTTTCAGCTGTTTAGTGTAGTGAAATGTAGCTCTATGATTAAATATAATCAGTATTTAATTAACTGGAACTTTTAACATCCCTAATTTACTTTACCATGTTTTAGATACGTTATTATTACTAATATATATAATTTAGAGTTTTGAGAAAAAAAGGAAATAAAAAGGATTATGCAGATAGTCTAACTCATCAGCCAAAGATTTGGTGTTCAGGATCTACTTAGGAGCTAGGCACCCACCCTGCAATAAGATTTGAACAAGACACAGAATTGATGTTGGCTCTCTGCACAAGGAGGAATTTCACCTTTCGGGAACAACGTAACAGTCCTACTGTGCTAGTAGGGGGAGTGGGTGTTTCTACAAAGGATATAGCTCCTTTGAGATGGGAAGGATCCCTATCTTAGAGGGGATTCTGAGATGCAGTTCAGGGATGTGCATGTGCTCCCCGCTTTGGGGAGAAACCAAAATTGTTATTGGTCAGCAGCACCCCTACTACAGGAAGGGAGATGCCGCTGTACCAGTAGTCGTCAAATCACAGGGTCATGACCCAGGACTGGGTTATGGTGCCCTCTGCTGTTGCCACAACAGCTGCTGCCAAAAGACGGCATCCTTTTAATCTCCCACTGCTGCTGCCATTCCCAAACGGGGGAAGGCAGCAGGGGCAGGAGACTTTAAAGGGGTGCCAGCCGTTGGGGAGCAGTAGCAGCGGCCAGCATCCTTTCAAATTTCCCACTGCTCCTACCCTAGGTTCCCAGGAATGCCCCGGAGAGCGGTTGCTCCCAATGGCTTCTTTCCATGGCATGCCTGGGGACCCCAGCCCATAGAAGCACTCTCCAGAGTGGCTCCTTTCCATGGTGGCTGGGGTAGGGGTCCCCAGGCATGCTACACAAAGAAGCAGTCTGGGCTCCTTTTGGTCTTGTGCCCGGGAACCCCCTCAGTTGTGGCCGCTGCCAAATTTTCCAGTGACAGCTGCTTTTTTCGGTGGAGGGGCCGCCACACAGCTGAGGGGTCAGGAGCTGGGTCCCGAGAAAAAAGTTTGAAAACCACTGCTCTGTACTACCTTCCAATAATTCCGTTGTGCCAATGCCATTATTCCAGAGACTCTGTGGCTATCCAAGTCGTCAATAAAGGGATTGCCAGATTATGTACCCGTACTACAATCTTAAGGAAATGGACCATAAATACGTGTGCAAAGTCACTTGCAGAGCTGATTAGATAAACCGAATTTCCACCCAGTGAGAAACTGTTACATTTTAAATTTTGTTTTTAAAAAAATCAAAATGTTGAAATTTTTCATAGGATGGGAATTCTGAAAAAAAATTGATTTGGAAAAATGGACATGTTTGGTTTGAATCATATTACATTTTGTTTGTGCTCTTTGTGCCCTTCCTTAAGGGACCCATTGCAAACAGGTCCTTTATTAGCAGTGTAGGAATGTACACAGTAGATGTTACCCCCAATCCTACCACAGCATGATTGCATCGGCTGGTTTCTGGACACCATGAAGGCCACTAGTGAGGCAGGGAAGACATTGGAACAAGTAAAAAGGAAAGGAGCCTGTTTCCTCAGGGGAAAAAAAATTGGCTCGATTTAAAAAGCCCAAACATCCCGGCTCTAATTAAATCTTCAAATGAAGGGGAAGGGGAGGATGTGGGGAGAAAAGCAAACTGTCAGCTCTGAAGTGATTGTATAAACTCCCGTTGCAAAGACCAAGCGGCCCAGGGGACCCATTCATCTCTGGGCAGACATTCATCCTTCACCCATTACAAAACCAGCCCCATTTGGCATCGGTCTTTACAAACCCTCGCTGCTCATTAAATCCTAAGCTGAACTGTTGAATGAACTCGTGAGCCATGATTGAAGGTACATTGGCATAGCGGCATGTGGAAGTTCACACCACTCCTGCCTTCACTGCCATTGACAAAAGTGCAAATAACTGGTAACTGATTTTCCTGAGCAGTGAAATTGCTTCTCATCTCTCATATATTCTTTGTGGTCCCAGTCCTGAGGTTGTTATTCACTCCCTACTCAGGGATAACTCCACTGAAATCAATGGGCAAATGAAGGCCACATCCTGATATCTCTGTGGCATGTGTATTCTATAAAGCCCATAACTGGTTATAGAAAATCCTCGCTGTTCCAGAGGAAGGAGGGTTCAGTACACAAGGCCCTCTACACTAAACAGTCCCCTGAAGAAGAGCCTCTCAGCAAGGGGAGAATTCATGGGTTAAGGAATTCCTCTTTCTTCTAGTTAGGGCTTGTCTACACTTGTGCTTATGCTGGAAAATTATGTTGCTCATGGGGTGGGGTTTTTTTCATAACACTGAGCAACTTTTTTGCTGGCATAAGCACCATTGTAGACAAGCTCTTAGACACCGCTTCTTAGACACCTCCCCCCCTCTCTTTTTGGCAGGAGTCCTGAAGGGTGTGGGAATTCCTGTCTGGCTCAGTCAGGAGTAAGAGAGATGGGATAAGGGTGGGTTGCTCTTATTTTAAAAGAGGATGTTTGGGAAGGGAGCTCTAGTCTCCTCTTCAGCACCTTTTTGCCAGTTAGGAGAAGGAAGATTTTCAGTCCAGTTTGACCACACAGAAGAAGTTCTCTCTAAAGGTCCCTTTAGAGTAATCCCAGTGGATGTGAATAATCCAGGGTGAAAGCCTTCCCAGACATATCAGGGAGGTAAAGCATATGCTCACCCCCTGCTTGGCTCCTCTTGGGTTACACCCCAGTGCTTTTCTGAGCTCAGGACTTCATTTCTCCCTGCCTCTTGCATAGGGTCTGTAAGTAAGAAGGCCCTTCGCACACTTTTCTTGCTCCCTACAACCATGCAACAGTCTGGGGAAATCTATCTCAAAGTCTAATAAATGTATTTCTTTGTATTACACCAAGACCTTGTAGCTGAGTTCGGGACTCCACCTTGCTAGGCATTATACAAATGTACGGCAAAAATCAGTCCCAAAGTGCTAACAGTCAAATAGATAACACAGACAAAGGATGAGAGGGGAACAATTCTATTTTTCAACCAAAAAATCTCTGGGAGGGCCTGATTTTTATTTTTTTTTAACTTGTGTAATTTGTCTGAACAGCTATGATTTTGAAAAAAAAATGTTATTACTCAGTGAACTATCCTTAGAATTAAATATTAAAACAATAATAAAAAAGAAAAATTAGAAAATATGTAGAGAAACATGCTGGGGCATAGGCATGGCACAGTTGTTTGGGTGCAAGATACACCAGTACGGTTTTCTAAATGTCATAGAGAAGGTAAAATATCAAGTTTTGTGTTATTTTTACCTTGGATAATTTTTCAAAAAAAAATATCGAGTGTACAGTTGTGTTACAGATCTGCTAATGTACTGGCAAGATTCCAAGCTTTTCAGTGCTTGGCATGGGGTACTTGCCATCCCACAGATCAACTCTTCTTAGTGCTCAGACATGATTACCTGTGTAAAGTTCCAAGTCAAAAATATTCAGACCGGAGCAAAGATGGCTACAGCATGGAAGTCAGCCCCTCGCTGATGGGTGTCCAGCCAGCTGCGGCTGCTACTGCAGGATGACGGTGGGGAGTTGCAAATACTGTTCACTGTTGATGTGTGGTTTGCAGGGACAGTGGAATTCTGTTGCATTGGCTCTGTCATGGCTGTTCACCAGGCTGCAGACACACATTGATACTGATGTCTTTTGGTCTTCACTGGGCCACTGAACATATTCATGGTATGACAATGTTTAAATGAATGTTATTATCAACCGTAACACTCTAAAATATTTTTGTTCATGAACAACTTTTTTGGAAAGTATCAAGCTTTATTGTTAGTTGCAGTGGAGCTGGCTGGGAAAATTGTTTTTTTTCTTCCCATGAAAAATGTAGACAAAAATGAAAAATTCTGTTGAATCTCCCCCCATACTATCAAACACTAACAAATATTTGGATAGGAACAACAGAAAAACTAATTTGTTTTCAGCTTTTTGCTGAAAAATTTCAATTTTGGGAGGTGGAGGACAAGGCAGATGCTTTTAGCAATTTTTTAAAAAAAATTGGTTGAAAACCCAATTTTCATTTTTAAAGAGTTTTGATGGGAATTTTTCAACCTGCCTTAATTGACATCTTTATCTAGGATGCCAACTTCCAAAAGAGTAGCCGTATTAGTGTAGTCCAGCAAAAGAAAGAAGGAATCTGGTGGCACTTTTAAAGACTAACACATTTATTTATCGCATGAACTTTCATGGGAGAAACTCTCACTTCATCAGACACTTGAAGAAAGGGAACTTACAGAATGGGAGCAAAATAAATGCAGGAAAGTGCTTGCTGCGATGGTCTGACCAAATCCTATGACTTAAACTTCCCTGCATTTATATTCCTCCCATTCTGTAAGTTCCACATCTTCAAGCATCTGATGAAGTGGGATTTTCTCCCATGAAAGCTCATGCGATAAATGCATTTGTTAGTCTTTAAAAGTGCCAGCAGACTCCATGTTTGGTTTACCCAAGACCAGCACTGCCATAGAGACGGAAGAGGCATTTATTTGAGGAAAAAATTGCTAGTGCAAATTCTGTCAGATATAAATTGTGCAGAGGCAACTTGTGAGTGTGGTGTCATATGGGATCACGTGCCCACCATTTGGTTGTCTTGTAGTGATCATGCTTGCAGTGAGCATACTAAAGCCAACTGTCCTCATTCTGTCCCTCCACTATCGTCAGGCATGGGTCATCTCTGAAATCATGTCTACACTAAGCATTCACACTGATGTGGTTGAAACAGTGGCTCCAACCCCAGTGTAGACATGGTTATAATTGCATCCTGAGGTTAGAGCTGGATTACATTTTTTAGCTGAAACCTTGGCTGAAAAATTTGATTTGAATCAACCAAAACAAAGAGAATTTGTGGTGCACTCACCAAATTTCTTTGGTCAGAAAAAATAATTAAAACATTATTTTTTTAACTTGAAATGATTTTTTGTTTTGAATTTTTCTTCAAATTAAAAAAAAAAGTTTATTAAAAAATACCCTAACTAACACAAAATATTGCTTTTGGGGCTGAATAAAACATTCTGTGAGAAGCACATGTTGGGTGGCCTGAAGTTCAGTGTAGCTTATTTTTTACGTTGAGCCCAGCCTGCGCTTGTCAGTGACACATCATTTTTCACAGATGTTTTGGAGGTTTCATTAAAAATATAGTGGAGGTGTTCAGCCTTTCCCTTCTGATACTGTCAGCGGAAAGGCGTATACCCACACCCCACAGTGTCATGGTTCAGAAATGTAGGTCTGGAGTTCTTTTGTTGAACTATTTGTAGTTTGAATTTTCTGGCAGTTTGATTCTTCTGAGAATGCTTGAAGCTTGGTCTTCATTATGAATCTGGAAAACAAGTTGTATATTTGGTGATTATTAATTAACTGAGTTGCCAAATATGAAGATAACCAAGTACGAGCCTGGCTTTCTATCCAAGACGCATTTGAACCATGAAGGTGGTCATCTTGTCTTCCTCAAAAAAAGGTTGGGTGAGAGGCTGCTGCAAGGAGAACAATTTTCCCCACCTTCAAAGCATCTGACGAAGTGGGATTTTCTCCCACAAAAGTTCATGCAATAAATAAATTTGTTAATCTTTAAAAGTGCTCCAGGACTCCTTGTTTGCTAGGCTGACCTAGACTTACACAGCTACCCCTTTGGAACTTGTCAATCTTGCAAAGGCGTCTTTTGAAATATTATTTTAGCCAGTCTCTGAAACTGACTGGAAAACTTTTTGGAGTAAACTAACTATCCTGAAAAGGTAATCCTCAACTAGAGGAGCACAATCTCTGAAGTGGGCTAGTTCATCACTCAGTTTTCATGTCCTTTTTCCCTAAATAACACATTAAAGACTGAAGAAACTAATTAAGGAGTTTTATTTTTGTTGCTCCTGTTGTGTATGGTATGCATGCCCAAGAGAAAAAGGAGGAGAGCGATGGAAGAGGTGGGAAGCTTCCATGTGCACGTGAAGACTCCAAGTCACTTGACGCAGAGGACTCTTAAACAGAATCCAAACTACTGCTGCAACATCTGTCTGTGTAACAGATGAGTAGCTGCTGTGGTGAGTTATGATTAAGAAAACAACAAGAGATGCAGCAGTAAATGTCATATCCCTGCAGCAGTTTTGCTTTATTTCCATCTTTTAAGGAAAACAGCAGAAACAGGTGCAACCTTGTGTCCAGGAGGACAATATCTCTTTAAGAGATCCATTCGGGTGGGTAGGAATGAGCTGTCCATGGGTCATTGTTGCTAGACCAATTTAGCATATCACAGCCAGAGGTTTCTGGATTTTGGGTGGGCTAGTTTGAGGTATATTCCAGTATGTTTCCTGTTGCTGGGGTGAAACTTCTTGAGAGAAAACAAGCAAGCAGGGCAGTTGTTTTACAAAAGGCCAGATGGTGCCCTGTATGAGCTGAGAGAAGCTGAGCCCTGGAGTAGAAAAGCAGGCTGGTTCCTGTAGCTCTGAACATTTTGCAGAAGGTTAGTAATATTGGTGAAGTCCAATAGGCAAGCCCTGGCAATGTTAATTATAGGGAAGGGAAATATTTTTTTTTTATTTTTAGTGTACAGCAGGGGCGTTGCTGGATAGCAAAAAGATCCAGGGCTGTGGCCCCCAGCCCATCCCTGCCCCCAAACCCCCACTCCAGCCCTCCTAACTCCCCAGCTTCCCCCATCTTCACTCCACCCCCCTTGAGCCCCCAAACGCCCTCCACACCTCCCCAGGCCCCTCCATCCCTAGCCCCCACTCATCCCCCAACCTCCTCCATCCCTCCCCAGCCCCCCACCTAGTCCCCCATCAGCCATCCATAATCCCCTCCACCCCTCCCCAGCCCCCACCAGTCTCCTTGTCCCCATGTCCCCTCCACCCCTCTCCAGCTCCCCACCCAGTCCCCCTCCAGCTGCCCATAGTCCTCTCCACTGCTACCCAGCCCCCAGCCAGTCTCCTTGTCCCCTCCACCCCTCTCCAGGCCTCTAACCCAGCCAGTCTCCTTGTCCCCTCCACCCCTCTTCAGGCCTCCCTCCAGCCCCTTCCCAGCCCCCTTACCTGGCCGGAGGCTCGGAGCTGCAGGGACGGCTGCAGAGCAGCTTCTGGGCCAGGCCGCTCCCACCTTGAGCACGCTCTGTCTGAGCATGCTCAGGGTGGGAGATTTGAATCTCCCCCGCCTGGCCACAGCAGGAGTCTGTGGCTTCGCTGGGGCCCTGGGCAGAACGCAGTGTTCCGCCTGGGTGCGCATGTGCCTGCTGGGGAAAATAGATTCGGGGCTCAGGATTTTCTATCCGGAGCTGGCGCCCTGCCAGCCCGACGACAACGACGCCTCTGGTGTACAGTTTGATGTCTGATTTTAGCCAAACTGTTTTAAGTAAGTTGTCTCAACTAGGCTGATTCACTAGCTTTTATTCAAATGTGATGATTGCAGAAGAGTCATTTATATTTGGGTAGTCTCAGTTTCCTTGTAAGAGGGTGTGTTTTTGTTTTTTAAACTATGTACTTAATCAAGTGGTTGGTTAATCAGTTAGCTGACTGGCTAATAGTGATTTGAGAAGAGGAAGTCTGTATGGATTCCAACTGAAGCAAGTAGAAGAGAAGAGATTGCTTTTGACTCAGCAGACTATATTGATCTGATGAACAAAGACTGTAAGTGAGACACAGATGGTCTCACCCTAAGCTTTTGGGAACTATTGAGCTTCCTCTTAGTGTGTTTCTGGGGGACTGCCCTGTTTAGAATTGATTTATTTATTTTTTTATTTATATATAGCTGAGGGGAATGGGTATGGATTATAAACTAGCTATGTTATATTGTAAAAAGTTATGTTCCTCTCCCAACTTAATGAATCTTATGATGCTTAATTAAGTTAATCCATTTTGGGATTTGCTGAAAATCCTGAGAGGCTGAATTCTGGGTCTCCAGCTCCTTTCCCGGGGAGTTGGGGTTTTTTAGGCACTGGAGAAGGGCAACTCTAGATGACACAAACACCTTTTCAAAAGCTCAGGACAACTTTGACAGGCAATAGAAGTTCACACACCTTCATCAAGCATGGCAAAGCTTTTAACTCAGAAATAAATAAAGCGAAAACATCCACTCCCAGCAACTAATCCGAGCACACAATGCATCCCCACACCCTCCTTGTTATGATTTATGTTGGAGTAGTAATACTTATTGGCCTCAGTTAAGAATCAAGTCCCAAGTATGTTAGGTACAGAACAGGAGTAGGCAACCTTTGCCAGGCCCCATGCCAGCCTGGCACACCAACCCTCAGCAGGTACCATGGGTGGGGCCAGCAGATGCTGGAAGCAGGGCCAGTAGGGAAAAGGAGCCCATCCCCTGCTGGACCCACCCCCAGCAGGGGATCAGGGCTAGGAGGGGATGGGAACTGTGCATATGGGCTCTTCCCTGCAGGCTCTGCCCCCTTATGGGGAGTGGGGCCAGCAGGGGATGGGAGTCACAAGTGTAGGCTCTTCCCTCTTGGCCCCGCCCCTGCTGGGGATTGTGGCCAGGAATGGGGAGAAGCCACACAAGCAGGCTTTTCCCTGCTAGCCCCATCCCCCTGCCCGCTGGGAATCGGGGCCAGCAGGGGAGAGGAGCTGCAGCACCATAGGGCTGGGAGCCCTGTGTGCCACTGTAAATAGGTGTGCATACCAGCTTTGGCATTTGTGCCAGGGGTTGCCAACCCCTGGTATAGTACATCCTAAGCCAAGCCTCAGCTCTCCAGCACGGCCATTGCTGACTCACTACTTGCGGCTTGGGCCTCGTCCCCTCCCTTCTTGGAATGGAGGGACTACTGGAGCTGGGGAAGGGGACTGAGTGCGAAGAGCGGGGAAGAGAAGGGACACAAGTGGCAACCATCACAGAGGGGCCAAGTGGGAAGGAGGAGGAAGAGAGGAGGGATGCAAGCAGCGGGGGACACTAAGCTGGAAGTGGGTGGTACCGGGGAAGAGCAGGTGCAGCACTCAGGTGGAAATGGGTGGCTGGGGAGTAAGCCTTTCTGAGGGTTAGTTTCACTTGCTGCTGATGTGCCTACCCCAAAGAGCAAAGGCTCAGATTTTTAAAGGTATTTGGGTGTTGCTCCACTCCGTGGCTGCATCTACACTGGTAAATTAAGTCGACTTAAGCTTGGCTTAGGTCGACTTAATTGGCCCTGCGTCTACACTACACTTTGCTTAAGTCAACTTAAGCAAAATAAAGTCGACTTAATGAAAATTAAGTCGACTTTATTAAACCACCTTTCTACTCAACCTAAGGCTTAATTCGACTTTTTAAAGTCGAATTAAGCCAGTGTAGCCCTGGGGTAGCCCTAAGTCGACTTAGGGCTACCCCAGGACTACACCAATGCCCTTCCTGCCGGGGGGGCACAGGGGGAGCCTGGCATGCCCCCCAAAGGGCAGGGCATGTGGGCAGGGTGTGACACTGTCTGGATTTAGGGAAGCATTTATGATATTATTTTCAATGGATATCTCATAAATGCTATAATCCATAGGAACTATGTCATGTTTGGTATCAATAGAAAGGTAGTAATTTGCTGGGAATGATTATATAGTTTATGTTTAGGAATTCTATTTCAATTAGAAGTTAGAATTTGATGTTATATCTATACTTTAACTTATGTTAATACCATTGTGTCCTTAATGTTTAGGAATGTGCCAGGACAATGGTCCCAGGGAGTTACTTGATGAGCCATTAAGGACACAATGGGTGTATTCCTTATGTCCTTAATGGCTCAGTAAGTTCACAGATGACAGCAAGCTGGGGGGGAATGGTAGACACGCTGGAGGGCAGGGATAGGATTCAGGGAGACCTAGACAAATTGGAGCCTTGGGCTAAAAGAAATCTCATGAGGTTCAACAAGGACAAGTGCAAAGTCCTGCACTTAGGACAGAAAAATCCCATGTACTGCTACAGGCTGGGGACCAATCAGCTAAGTAGCAGCACTGTAGAAAAGGACCTGGGGGTTATGGTGGATGGGAAGCTGGATATGAGTCAACAGTGTGCTCTTGTTGCCAAAAAGATCAATGGCATATTTGGGTGCATCAGTAGGAGTGTTGCCAGCAGATCAAGAGATGTGATTATTCCCCTCTATTTAGCACTAGTGAGGCTGCATCTGAAATACTGTGTCCAGTTTTGGGCTCCCCTCTACAGAAAGGATGTTGACAACTTAGAAAGAGTCCAGTGTAGGGCAAGGAAAATGATTAGTGGGCTGGGGCACGTGACTTATGAGGAGAGACTGAAGGAACTAGGCTTACTTAGTCCACAGAAGAGAGGACTGAGGGGCGATTTGATAGCAACCTTCAACTACTTGAAGGGTGCTCCAGAGAGGAGTGAGCTAGGCTGTTCTCAGTAGTAACAGGGGGCAGAACAAGGAGCAATGATTTCAAGTTGCGGCTGGGAAGGTTGAGGTAGTATATTAGGAAAAACTTTCTCACTAGGAGGGTGGTGAAGCATTGGTATGCGTTTCCTAGGGAGGTGGTGGAATCTCCATTTTTAGTGGAAGTGGTCCTGCTTTTAGCAGGGGGTTGGACTAGATGACCTCATGAGGTCCCTTCCAATGCTAAGATTCTATGATGCGACCACTCAAATGCAAAACCTCTTTGAGAACCCAGCAAGGTGCACTTGGGAATTTCTTCCTGTGAGATATCCTCAATCACATTTATTCCTCTCTCAGGAGAGTAGTTGAACCCCAAATGTGACACAAGCCAAAAATGGGACCGAATCCCCTTTATGTAGTTGACTGTGCAGTTTGAGGCACATGAACACAGAACCTCTTTTATTTTAAGACACGGAACCAGAGCTTATTTTAAAAGGGTAACTTTTCTTTAATTAAGAAGAACAACTAAAGAAACAAAGAGAGTTGCTTCCCTGGGATTTAACTGGGATAGTGACAGGATAGTGGGAGGGGTATATGTACTCAGCACAGCGGAATCCAAAAAAAGAACCAAAACACAGAAATAACCTAAATGTGTCTAGCTAAACATTCCCTGTTCTACTCACGCATGACTGGTTACAGATTTAAACCCTTCTTAAACAGGGATGTCACTGGATTCTCCATACCTGGTTCCCTGGCCTCCTCATGGGCTTTTCAGGAGCTCTGCTGCCATGGAACAGGAAACAGGCAGGGCTGCTGCTTTAATTAAAAAAACTGTACTCTGTTTCTATTGGCTCTCCTGGGACTTCTCTAATACTCACTGTCTATGTCTTTAAGCACTTCTCCACCAAGGTTACTACAGCATTTTTTCACTCTCTTTTCTTTCAGTTCCTGCCTCAAAACACACTGAAGAAGCCTAAAAACCTTACTTCTCCCCCTACAGGAATTGTTGACAAAATAGCTACACATAACAATAAACATAGAAACCTGCAAGTGATTAAACTAATAAAGTGTGTTCCAAGCTCATTACTCAAACCACTTTGATATAGCCCAAGTGATGACCTTTCTTCATTCAGATATTGTCCATTTGGGGGCAAAACCTTATGTAATGTTGAACAACTCAGAGCATCCAGTGTGAAATTCAACTCTGTTCAGAGGCTGGAACGTCTGTCTCAGGCTATGTACACACGATCACTTTATTGCACGGTAAGGCTCCTTACCACGCAATAAAGCCAATAGTGTACACACGATCAATTTCTCTGTTGCGCGGCAACACTCTCTTGC
Source organism: Pelusios castaneus (assembly GCA_007922175.1). NCBI lineage: Eukaryota > Metazoa > Chordata > Testudines > Pelomedusidae > Pelusios > Pelusios castaneus. The sequence goes on from ML685799.1 coordinate 11,071,848, forward strand.
TGCGCAACAGTTAAACCATTCAAAACGAGAGTGGTAGCATTATCGTGGAACAGCTGTTCCGCGGCAATGTTCGTGTGTACTCATTTTGCGCAATAGACAACCTCTGGAAATGTCCCAGAGTGCCAATCGAGGCCACTCTGGGACATTGGAGCTGTCAAATATGTCAATTTCACTGCTCTAGCAGAGCAGTGAAATTGAGTATTTTTGGGAGCTGCCCGGTTTGGCAGCTCCCCTGGACTGAGCTAGGGGGCTGGCCCGA
>ML685799.1:11072206-11106987 GCA_007922175.1 Pelusios castaneus
CCACCACCCGAACCCCGAGCTGGTTCAGGTGTCAGCAGGCGCTGCAGCAGTTAAGCACTGCGGCACCTGCTAACACCCGAAGCCCGGAGCTGAGCTGGGGGGCTGGCTCGAACACTCGCCGGTTCAGGCCAGCCCCCAGCTCAGCCTCGGGGCTTCAGATGACAGCGGGGGCTGGCAACGCAGCCCCCGCTGCCACCGGAAGCCCTGCATCTGGGGTAGGGGGCTGGCTGTTGGCAATGCATGGTGGGACAGGTGCCCACCATGCACTGCTCTTCTTTCGCAAAGGAGCATTCAGTGAATGCTCCTTTGTGAAAGAAAGAGCACGTGTGTACACGAGAAAGCGCTATATTTATAGCGCTTTCCTTGTCCCGCAATAACTTATTGCGGGACAAGTTTCTCATGTGTACATAGCTTCAGACATAGTGGAAATTACGTGGTACATAGAGCGGGTCTTCCCCACATGGGCAAATTATGCATATTGCACCTTCAAGGTTGGATCCTTAAACAGTGTAAAATGACTTAGCGTCATTGACGTATATAACCCATTAGATTCAGTGGAGATACCCTGTTTCACACCAGCTAAAGATCTGGCCCTGAATCCATTCACAATTACACTGGGGTAGCTCCATTAACTTCAAGGGAGTTACTCCTTAGTTACACTGCTGAAAGGGAGATCAGTATCAGGCACATAGGGGAAGTCTACACTGCCCACCATTTTTGTTAAAATAACTTGCCTATCTGCCTTCGACTACCCTATACCTGACACATCCACTGCGCTGAGTTGAAAGGAGAGCCCTCACTTTGACTTGACACTACTCCAGTTGCCTGGGTGGTCTTCACTGATTGACCTTCCCAATTGACTGACTGGGTCTCTGAAGACCCACTCAGTCGACCGGGAAGTCGATCTGATGTTGGAAAGTTTGCTGCCATCAGTGAAGACTATCCTGTAGACTGTAGATTTCTTGGGGGCAGACTCTTTATTTGTCTCTTAAGTGCCTAGCAGACCTAGCTGAAAATCTTTGGACAGAACTGTTTTTCTTCAGAAAATGCAGCTATGACAGAATAAAAATGTTTACTAGGAACATGTGGATTTTATTGAGATTTTTGAAAAAAATGAGGCAGGCAGGGGGCCGGCATCCTGCCAGTCTACTTGTCTCCCTATCTGACAGTCCCCACTAGCAGTGGATTTGGAAGCTCCTCAGCAACCCATCTGGTGGGCAGCTACAGAGGCAGGGAGCCTGGGTAGGTGGGTTTAGAATGCTTTGAAAAATTCTAACTAATTTCTTCATGGATTTTTTTTTTAAATGTCCATCCACTGGGAAATTCCATATATTTGATTTTTTGTTTCAATTTGGAGCAGAATTTGGTTTGGAATGTGAAGTTTTTCCAGGGAATGAAATTCTCTTTCCTACAGGACTTTAGTGCCTAACTCCCTATTGACACAAAATGCTCCACAGTGTATGTAAGAAAGATATATTGGCTAAAATATGTAATAGTTTTTCAGTAGTATGTGCAAAACTGCAGGGAGCCAGTGCTTAGAATTGACTCTGAAAAAGGCTTTGTCATGATTCTCTTAACACTCTATTTCTATGCATTCTGAAATTATTCAGCTTCTTAACAGTCTTTAAATTTCTCCACAGTATGATTACTCCATCCCACTCTTTGTTAGCACTAGAGCACTGCATAAGTTCTTGAGAGGATGAGACAGCTGGTTATGGGATAGTCAGCGGGTGATGTTAACAAGCTCCTTGTTGCATTAAAAAGCCAGGGAGAAATGGGTCATGTTGTAAACATTAACATTAATTCTTACCAGAGGCTATAGGAGGATGTAGGTCACCTCAAAAGGTGTTTGTACAAAATATGCTACCACAGTAATAGCACCTGCTAGCAAGGATAATATCTGCTTTTTGCAAAGAATTTTATTATCCCTCATACCACCCAAATTTACTCAAGAAGGCTGAATGCTAGAAATCCTGACCAGAGAGCTTTTCAGAGGAATTGGCAATATAAAAATATTTTTTGTTCAGTTCCTTTTCTCTTTTTTAAAGGCAACTTCTTTCATAAAAGCCACCAGATGAAATCCTCTAATGACATTTGGTATTGAAATACCTTATATATCAGCCTCACAGCCATTGAATGATTAAATCTAGTGTCATAGATCTAGTGCCAGACAAGATACAGCATCACTTCACCTAAGATATTATTTTATAGCCAGTATTTTTGGATAAGCCAAGGATCCAGAAATTTCAAGTTTTATAACTTATACAAGACAGGACTGTGCTCCTATAGCATCTTCCATTGGAGACTCTCAAATGGGTGCATCTACAAAGACGCCTTAGGTCAACTTAAGGGTGCTTAAGTCGACCTCCAGAACTATGTGTGCACACTGGGTGCTTGTTAAGTCGACTTAAGCGTTTCCTTAAGTTGACTTAATAACACCACCTCTGAAGGTTGATTTAAGGCTTAAGATGACTTAAAGCCAGTGTAGCCGGGTATGTCTACACTACCTGCGTTGTTAAGTCAACTTAACAAGATCGACTTAAGTCGACTTTAAGTGTAGACGCTCTGTTAAGTCGACTTAACTGATTCAACTTAACAAGTGTGGACATAGCCGAGGGGTGTTAGGTATCCATCTTAAAGGGTGCTGCAGGTGTTCCTCACTGCTCAAGAGCAGATGTGAAATCAGGGCTGGAAATAGAGATTGTGCAAGACACTCTCTCACTCTAGCTAGCAAAAGATGTGCAGAGGGAAAAGCTGAAGGGATAGATGCTGAGCAAGAGGCCTGTACTGGTCTGATACCACCCTGATCCATAGCTAATAGTTGCACCCAGACTGATCTCTACTGAAAGCTAGCTTTCTTTCTCTAGTTTCACTCGCCATTCTACACCCAGGTAGTGAAAGGATTCCCTTTATGTACTGAATACATTCCTATTTGCTCTTGTATATATTGCTAATTATACACAGCTTTCAAGGGGGAAATCAAAACTTGGTGATCAGTTCCATTTTTACAAGAAGAGTGTATCCTTAGGTGCATAAATTGTTTCATGTATTATCTAAAATAATACTGGAATTGTGGTCAGCTTTAATAGGCTGTTATCAATTACGTTCCTCTAAGGAGTTGCAGAATGGCAACAATTAAGAGACTTTGCAAATACAGAAATCCTGAGAAACAGATCTAAACGATTGTCTAGGACATTCTATGAGAGGAAGCTGGCAAATGACCATAAAAACTATAGGCTTTGTGGGGATTAGAAACAAGAGGTTTAAAAATAAGGCAGAAATATTCACTTTGTTAGGTCTCAGATCTTTGCATATAAATATTGGGAAGAAGAACCCCACCAAACCAAAAAATATATGGATATTAGGCAAAACAGGAAGATATATCTTAAATAATAAAATACTGTAATAAAAATACAAATAATACTAATCAAAAAGAGTTAAAATGCTATCTTTAAAGCAATAACACTTTAAAATTCAAATTTCCTATTAAGGACATCAGCATTTGTATATGCAGTTTTGTACAGACAATTATTCATACAAATTATAGAAACATGGGGCCAAATTTATTGCTGGCATAAGCAGGTGCAAGCTATTAAAATAATTGTTTACTTGTGCCAACAGAGAATTCATTCACTTTCTGCCTTGTGGACACAAACAAACACATGTATATTAGAATACATAACCTGAATTATTTAAAACACATGGTAGTCTTATAAATTAGCCAGTGTGTTGGATTAGGTTGTAAAAGAGCTGTTATGAAATCATTCACTAACTCATCCTTCTCTTGCTTGTGTAGCTATGCAAGATCAAAAATTACATTGCAACATGGTATGAAATGCTCATTTAGTTTTTTGTGAACTTTCTTGAACTGTTTCCTCTGAGCAGTGGTGAGGCTTCTGGAAAGGGTAATGTCCTCTGCTGCCGGTCCCGTTGTATGTAGCAGGGTTTTGATTTGTTAATCAGCTTATTGCTGATGTAAACCACAACCATCTCTGATCTTTTACCAGACGATAGATTCCCCTCCTTTTTCTTCCATTTCATCTTTGTGGAATAAGGTGGTGTACTCCCTTCAGGAAGCAAACTTGTGTTGCCGTGGGTCTAACATTAACTTCATTGTCTCCTAATTTACTACTTATCCTGAATTCAGCATATTAGTTCTCTCTAGGCTCTCTGGGTATGTCTACACTTGCAACTTAGGTCAACTTAAGGATGCTTAAGTCAACCTAAAGAGTGTCACATCCACACTGGGCGCTTATTAAGCCAACTTAAGTGCTTCGGTAAGTCAACTTAATAACTTCCTCTCTTTAGGTCAATTTAAGGCTTAAGAGGACTTATTAAATCGACTTAAAGCCATTGTGGCTGGCTATGTATACATTACAGGCTCTGTTAAGTAAACTTAACAAGGTCGACTTAAGTCAACTTAAAGTGTAGCCGCTCTGTTAAATCGACTTAACAGAGTCGACTTAGCTTAACAAGTGTAGACATAGCCTCTGTGTTTTCAGGCTTCTCTCCTTGTTCTGCTGCTAACTTTGTGTGGCTTTTCAGCTGTTCTGGTTTGTTTTCCTTTCCCACTTTTTCCAGAGGGGTTCTGTGGCCTGTTAAATCTTCATTTAATCTCAGTCTAACACAATGTAGAGATTACAGAGACCCAACACACAATGGTTGCAGTGAATGCAAGACTGACTTTATTTCCTGTTTATACAGACTCTTTCTTCTTTCAGGGAGATCCAAGTGTTCACAACGAACACTATCGGAACCAATTTCCATTGAAAATCAAAGAGGCAGTAGAGGCATATACTGAAGTCCTTTGCAGTATGCCTATACAGCAACCAGCAGGCCATGATAGCAAGTCTCAGAGACCAGGACAGGTCTACAGAGTGAAGCTCACATAAGAGTGTTAAGAATAGCTGTGCTTGCTGAGGCTTGGGCTATGAAACCAGCCTCCTTCACTCCCCCAAACACACACAAATTCCTACCCTTGGCTTCAAACTGTGTACATAAACACCTATATAGCTGGTTTTGGCACCATAGCATGATCCTGAGTATAGACCTGGGCTCTGAGATTCACTGCCATGCACTTTTAGGTGCTTTTGAAAATCCCTCCCTCCCCACATTCTATGTCAGTAGCAGGAAAATGCTAAAGGGCCACAAATTCAAAGTAATTTTTCATTTTCGCAGGAAAAGGCAGTATCGCTGGTGAGAGACACAAGTTTCTGAGCTCCCTGTAGGCTCCGAAGCTTGTTGCTCTCACCAACGGAAATTGGTCCACTCTTAGCTATTACCTCAGCCAGCTTTGTCTTTCTAGGCTAATTTATGGCAGGTAAGTGATATGCTGCTATAGAAGTTATTAAAACTGTAATGACATAATAATCCTTTACTAAAAAGTGATGTCCATAATAGAAGAACATGGGAGCCTGTTAAGGCCAGGTTTTGCCATTTTCACTCACACTAACGGCTGATGTAAACCACAGCCATCTCTGATCTTTTACCAGACTATAGATTTCCCTCTTTTTCTTTCCATTTCCTCTCTGTGGAATAAGATGGTATGGTCTCATAAGAAAGCAAATGCTTTACTCAGTGACCAGTCTTATTGATTTCTACTACTTCTAGAGTCAACTTTTACTTAATGGGTGAAATCTATGGCCCATTGAAGTCAATGGCAAAACTCTTGGGCTATGTCTACACTTACTAAAATTAGTTCGAATTAGTTAGTTCGAACTAACTAATTTAAACTAATTTTAGTTAGTTTGAATTATCTTAATTCGAACTAGAAAAAGTTCGTTCGAATTAGCGATCCTCATTTATTTCAATGGCCGGTTAGTTCGAACTAAGAAATTAGTTCGAATTAATGTGGCCACATTGGCTAATTCGAACTAGTTAGTTTGAATTAACCCTTTAGTTCGAATACCCTATTTGAACTAGTTGGAATTAAGGAAGCCCTTAATTGGAACTAACTACAGCCTAGTGTAGCTATGGCTTTATTTAGTTTGAATTAAGCCTCCTTAATTCCAACTAACTTGCCAGTGTAGACATAGCCTTGTTGACTTCAGTGGGACTAGGATGTCACCCAAGTGACTAAAGGAGGCAGATTGGCCCTTTAGTAAATTTTATTATCTAAAAAATCTCATTCAATTAAAAAACAAAAAACAAAAACAAACAAGAAAAGAAAAGAAAAGAAAAGAAAAATACCCTAAAGAACACTGTCTCCTCTGCTATTTAGAATCTGTGGTATGAGGAATAGTACCCTGGACCTAGTCTGGTGAGAGAACAGTGAATCAGAAATGCAGACCTGGGGGGTAACTGTTCACAGACAAATAGCAACCTCACAGTGTTACCCTAGCCTCTCAGCATGTCTAATAAATCTCTGTTTCTTGCAGTTCTGGCTGTCTGCTGCATTGCATATTGCCAATGTAACCAGAGTTCACAAGGAATGAGGAGACTGGGACCAGATAGAAGAAAAGAATAATACATATCAGAAAGGAAGATGAGAAATATTTGGCTTTTGCTTTTCTATAAGGGTTTCCCAAACCACATATGCTCAAAGCTAACATAGTTCTACATTTATCATGCTAATTATATTCTTCTCCAGAAAATGTTTGTACCGTTTCAGAAGAAAAAATAATTTAAACACTCAGGATCCCGAAATCAGGAGTGCAAAGGCATGTCTGAATGCTACAATCTGTGAGTAAAGTTGGGGCAGTATACAACTGTATCTTACTGACAGACATTCTCATTTAAATACATTGGAATAATTTGTTTTCTATAGACTGGGTAAAAATAGAACAGAGTATGTGTGGGATGTCTGAGTGAGATACCCAAAACAGACATATTTTATTAGTTTTCTTTTCGATAATCCAATAGTCGTTTTTATGGCCCATAAAATAACGTGCAGTAGTGATAGGAAATGACTTTCATACATATTCTGGCTGCTGAGTTGCTCTTTTTCATTACATTGCCTTGTGGATGACTGACAGCTCTGTAATCAACTCCAAGCTGGATTTAGTGGTTCCACAGCCATCTTCTTCATTAATTATTAAAGGCATTTCTCTCTGCTCAGAATGGCTGACACAGTAAAGGTTACCAGTGTTCCATGTGATCCTATTTGTATTCTACATTAATATAGTAGCAGATATGCTGTTCTTGGAATTGTTAGTCAATAGTAATAATAAAATAATTAGAATAATTAATACTAAACAGATTTGTAAATACATTTGTGAATATATAGGCCCACTTCGCTCCACTGCCATTTGGGAGCTCATATTATTCATTATTTCAAGTGTTTGGAGGCCAGCCAACTAAATGCAGATTTTTTTCTGTAGCCTGAAAGTTTCAGAAATTTTATCAGAATTATTCATCTGAAAATTCATATCAGAAATGCATCATTCACCACATCATTGGATATTTCTCTATTTTAGTTAGTCATTCAATCAGGAAGCAGAAATAACACTGTGTGACTTAGGAGACCAATCACAGCCCACATAACTACTATAGAATCATATGGTCATAGAAATGTAGGTCTGGAAGGGACCTCGAGAAGTCATTAAGTCCAGCCCTCTTAGCTTAGTCAGGACCAACTAAACCAAGAACATTCTGGTAGGTGTTTGTCCAATCTATTCTTAGAAATCTTCAATGACGGGGATTCCACCAACTTCCTTGGAAGTCTGTTCTATTGCTTAACTACCCTTATAGTTAGAACATTTTTCCTAATATCTAAATTAAATCTCCCTTGCTGAAGGTTCTACTCTTTACTTTTTGCCTACCTTCAGTGAATATGTAGAACAACTGTTCACAGCCTCTTTATAAAAGTCCTTAACATGTTTGAAAACTGTTATCATGTCCCTCTTTTATTTTTCTTTTCTCAAGACTAAGCATGCCAAGTTTTTATAAACCTTTCCTCACAAGTCAGTTTTTCTAATCCTTTTTATCATTTTTGTTGGTCTGTAGAATCCTCTAGATGCTTTCCAGACTCTCTCCAATGTGTTCACATCTTTGATGAGGTGTCTCACCCAGAATTGAATACATTCTTCCAGCTGAGGCCTCACCAGTGCCTAGTGGGACAATTGCCTTCCATGTCTTTCTCTTGTTAATACACCCCAGAAAGACAACAGCCTTTCTTACATCTGCATCACATTTTTACTTGTATTCAATTTATGATCCACTATAATCCCAGACCCTTTTCAACATACTACCACCTAGACAGTTATTCCACATTTTGTAGTTACTTTTGACTAGAGAGAAAAATAAAAATACTGCTGGAGCATGCAGGAGTGAAATTAGGAAGGCCAAAGCATACTCAGAGTTGCAGCTAGTAAGGGACATAAAGAGTATCAAGAAGGATTTGCACAGGTATATTAGCAACAAGATGAAGGTCAAGGAATGTTTGGGCTCTTTACAGAATGGGAGAGGCAATCTAATGAGAGGAGATGTAGAAAAAGCTTAAGTACTCAATGCTTTTTTGCCTAATACTTCCCAGACAAGGTCAGCTCCCAGACTACTGCACTGGGCAGCACAGAATGGTGAGAAGATGAGCAGCTCTCAGTACTGAAAGAACAAGTTCAGAACTATTTAAAAAGGCAAGACACACACCAGTTCATTGGGTTAGATTCAATGCATCTAAGAGTGCTGAGAGACTTGGCTGATGTGATTGCAGAGCCATTGGCCATTATCTCTGAAAACTTGTGGCAATTGGAGGAGGTCCTGTATAACTGGAAAGAGGCAAATATAATTCCCATCTTCAAAAAGGGAAGAAGGAGGAACTTGGAAATTACAGACCAGCCAGTCTCACCTCAATCCTTGGAAAAATCACGGAGCAGGTCCTCAAGGAGTCCATGTTGAGGCACTTAGAAGACAGGAAGGTGATCAGGACCAGTCAGCATGGATTCATGAAGGGGAAGTCATGTCTAACCAACCTGTTTGGCTTCTATGATGAGATAATTGGCTCTGTGGATGTGGGGAAAGTGATGGACATGATGTACCTTGACTTTAGTAAAGCTTTTAATATGGTCTCCCACAGTATTCTTATCAGCAAGTTAAAGAAATATGGGCTGGATGAATGGACTATGAATGGATGGATAGAAAGCTGGTTAGATCATAGGGCTCAACAGGCTGTGATCAGTAGCTTATTGTCTAGTTGGCAGCCAGTAATAAACAGAGTGCCCTAGGAGTCAGTGCTGGGACCGATTTTGTTCAATGTCTTCATTAACGGTCTGGAGAATGGGGTGGATTGCACCCTCAACAAGTTTTCCGATGACACTAGCTTGGGGGGAATGGTAGATACACTGGAGTGCAGAGTTAGGATTCAGAGTGACCTAGATAAATTGGAGGATTGGGCCAAAAAAATCTGATGTTCAAAAAAACAAGTGCAGAATCCTGTACTTAGGATGGAAGAATCCTGTGTACTGCTATGGACTGGGGATCAACTGACTAACCAGCAGTACTGTGGAAAAAGACCTGGGTACAGTGGACAAAAAGCTGGATATGAGTCAACAATGTGCCCTTTTTGACAAGAAGGCTAATGGCATATTGGGCTGCATTAGTAGGAATATTACTAGTGGAGCAAGAGAAGTGATTCAGCACTGAAAAGGAAACATTTGGAGTATTTTCTCCAGTTTTGGGCTCCCCTCTATAGAAAGGAAGTGGTCAAAATGAAGAGAGTTCAGCAGAGGGCAACACAAATGATTAGGGGACTGGAGCACATGACTTATGAGGAGAGGATGAGGGAATTGGGCTTGTTTAGTCTGCAGAAGAGAAGAATGAGGGAGGATTTGATAGCAGCCTTTAACTACCTTAAGGGGATTCCCGGAAGGATGGAGCTTGGCTGTTCTCCATGGTAGTAGATGACAAACTAGGAGCAATGGTGTCAAGTTGAGTGGGGGAAGTCTAGGTTGGATATTAGGAAAAAATGTTTTCACTAGGAGGGTAATGTAGCATTGGAATTGGTTACCTATGGCGGTGTTGGATCTAATCACTGATTGAATGGCTAACTAAAAGAGGGAAATAATAAATAGGGTGAATAATGCATTTCTGATAAGAATTTAATTTGTTAAACTTTGAGGCAATGAGAAGATTTTTGCATCTAATTGGCTGGCATTCAAACACTTGGAAATAATGAATAATATGATCTCCTGGTGGCAGTTGAGTGAAGTCGGCCCATTTATTCATGACTATCTTTGCAAATCTGTTTTTCGGTATTATTATTATTATTACTATTGACTGTTTGTTCAAAGCCCAGCACCTTTGCTGCTAAAAGGATGTAGAATGCAAATAGGAACACATGGAATACTGGTGAGCCTCACTGTGTCAGCCATTCTGAGCCGAGAAACATGTCTTTAATAAATATTGAGAAAGATGGCTAAATCCAGCCTCGAGTTAATTACAGAGCTGTCAGTCATCCACAGACTAATGTAACGAAACAGAGCAACTCAGCAGACAAAATATGTATGAAAGTCATTTCCTATTTCTCTCTTTGTGCCTCAGTCTCCCATCTGTAATATGGCGTAGTAGCATTGCTCTAAAGAAAGGCTGTTAGGAGAATAAATAGTAATCTGTGATGGAGAGTGAATATTCTATTTTCCAGAGAATTTTGAACTTCAAAATCCAGGAAGTTTTTGGAGAATATTGAGGACAACTTCCTAGTACAAATGCTGAAGGAACCAACTAGGGGCCTTGCACCTCTAGACCTATTGCTCACAAACAGAGAAGAATTGATCGGGGAAGTAGAAGTAAATGGCAACCTGGGCAGCAGCGACCATGAGATGGTAGAGTTCAAGATCCTGATCAATGGAAGGAAGGAAAGAAGCAGAACACACACCCTGGACTTCAGAAAAACAGATTTTGGTTCCTTTAGGGAGCTGATGGGCAGGATCCCTTGGGAGGCTGATCTGAAGGGGAGAGATGTCCAAGACAGCTGGCTGTATTTTAAAGAAATCCTGTTAAAGGCACAGGAAGATAACATTCCAATGTGCAGAAAGAACAGCAAATGTGGACAGCGACCAGCGTGGCTTAGCAGGGAACTCTGCGGTGAGCTGAAACATAAAAGGGAAGCTTACAAGAAATGGAAGCTTGGACAGATGACAAGGGAGGCATATAAAGATATTGCTTGGGACTGCAGGGATAAAATCAGAAAAGCCAAAGGACAATTGGAGTTGCAGCTAGCAAGAGATGTGAAGGATAACAGAAAGGGGTTCTATAAGTATGTCAGCAACAAGAAAAAGATCAGGGGTGGTGTAGGTCCCTTACTGAATGGGGCAGGCATCCTCGTGGTGGTTGATGCGGAAAAGGCTGAAGTACTCAATTCTTTTTTTACTTCAGTCTTCACAGGGAGGGCCAGTTCCGAGGCTACTACACGGGGTAACGCGGAATGGAGAGAAGAGCAGCCCTCGGTGATGGAAAGTCAGGTTAGGGACTACTTAAAGAAGTTGGATGTGCACAAGTCCATGGGGCTGGATGAACTGCATCCAAGGGTGCTGAGGGAGTTGGCTGAAGTGATTGCAGATCCACTGGCCATTATCTTTGAGAACTCGTGGCGAACGGGGGAGGTCCTGGAGGATTGGAAAAAGACAAATATGGTACCTATCTTTAAGAAAGGGAAAAAGGAGGATCCGGGGAACTACAGACCAGTCAGCCTCACCTCAATCCCTGGGAAAATCATGGAGCAGGTCCTCAAAGAATCCATCCTGAAACACCTGGAGGAAAATAGAGTGATCAGGAACAGTCAACATGGATTCACCAAGGGCAAATCGTGCCTGACCAACCTGATTTCCTTCTATGATGAGACGACTGGATTTGTGGATGCGGGAAGAGCCATTGACGTGGTATACCTTGACTTTAGCAAGGCTTTCGACCGGTTTCCCACAGCATTCTCGTCGGCAAGTTAAGGAAGTATGGTTTGGATGGGTGGACCGTAAGGTGGATCGAAAACTGGCTAGATCGACGGGCTCAGCGGGTAGGAATCAATGGCTTGATGTCTAGTTGGCAACCGGTAATGAATGGAGTGCCTCAGGGGTCGGTGCTGGGGCCAGTTCTATTCAACATCTTCATTAATGATCTTGATTATGGGATAGACTGTGTGCTTAGTAAGTTCGTGGATGACACTAAGCTGGGGGGAATGGTAGATACTCTGGAGGGCAGGGACAGGATCCAGGGAGACTTGGACAAATTGGAACACTGGGCCAAAAGAAACCTTATGAGGTTCAATAAAGACAAGTGTAAAGTCCTGCACTTCAGACGGAAAAATCCCATGCACTTCTCCAGGCTGGGGACTGATCGGCTAAGTATCAGTGCTGTAGAAGAGGACCTGGGGGTTATGTTGGACGGGAAGATGAATATGAGCCAACAGTGTGCTCTTGTTGCCAAAAACGCCAATGGCATATTAGGCTGCATCAGTAGGAATATTGCCAGCAGATCGAGGGATGTGATAATTCCCCTCTATTCGACACTGGTCAGGCCGCATCTGGAATACTGTGTCCAGTTTTGGGCTCCCCACTACAGAAAGGATCTGGACAAATTAGAAAGAGTCCAGCGGAGGGAAACAAAAATGATTAGGGGGCTGGAGCACATGACTTATGAGGAGAAACTGAAGGAACTAGGCTTATTTAGTCTACAGGAGAGAAGACTGAGGCCTTGTACACACGATCAGATTATCGCGCATTAAAGCTCATTACCGCGCGATAGCAACAACGGCGTACACACGTGCAACAGGGCTCTTGCGCGTTAAGTGCCTTGTTGTCGCGCAATCCAACAACCACTCCGACGAGAGTGGTAACAGCTGTTGCGGATCATATATTGCGCGTTTGAGCTCGTGTGTACGCTTACCGCGCATTGACTGGAGTCCGGAACTGTCCCAGCATTCCCAAGTCGTCCTCTCTGGTCTTCCCCCCACCCGCTCTGTGGCCGTGACGAAACTGTCCCCGCCCTGCCCCGAACTTATTCCCGGGATTTTCAAATTTCAAGTCTCTTTCACTTCCTGCTCTCTTCCTCGTGGAGTGTGTTTGTGCTCCGATCATCAGTAGCAATGGCGGCCCGCCGTGGAAGACGCGCACCCCTTTGGAGCACGGCAGAGGTACTGGACCTGATCAGCATCTGGGGAGAGTCCGCCGTGCAGGCGCAGCTACGCGGCAGCAGGAGGAATTATGACACATTTGGCATAATTTCTCGGGCCATGTCAGAGAGAGGGCATGATAGAGACACAGTGCAGTGCAGATCAAAGGTGAAGGAGCTCAGAATTACCTATCACCGAGCGAAGGAGGGAAACCGCCGTTCCGGATCAGCGCCTGCAACATGCAGGTACTATAAGGAAATAGAAGCCATCCTCAGCGGGGACCCCACAACCACTGCCAAAAGTCCCGTGGACACTTCAGCCCCTCCTCATCCGGTGATTGCCAGAGCCGAGCAGGATGAGGACGTTGTTGAGGAGGAGGAGGAGGAGGAGATGGAGGATGACACGGAGGAAAGCGCAACCGCGTGTAGCCAGGAGCTCTTCAGCAGCCCCGCTGAGACGTCCACCCAAGGCTTGAACTGCAGCTTGTTCTCTGAGGCGGCAGAGGGGGGTTCAGGTAAGTTTCTCCTTCATTCAGCTCTGCTCCTGCTAAAATATCATTGTCTGGGGTGGAGGTGCTTGCGGGTCCCTGCTGTGCACGCTATTTACTCTGCATTCATTAGCAGGGCATCAATACAAGCAGTGATTGTAAAATAATCATCTGCATTTAGGTCAGAAAAGGTTTCCTCGATGTACCTCCAGAGCCTAATACTCAGGTTAGATGGGAGAGCGTTTGTGTCTGCGCTCCCAAAGACGGACACTCTGCCTCTCCAGCTGCAAAGCACAGCCCTGGGAACCATGGCAGCACACAGTGCAGCAGCATACGGTCCCGGCCTGCTACCGGCGGCATGTAGGAGATGTATTCTAGATGGAAGGGGCACTCTGAGGAGAGGGATATTGGGTTCCATCTGTGTGCCCTCTTCCGATTCTTAGCCCCCGGTAAGCCGTCTATTAGAATGTACCTTGTCTGCTTCAGCGCAGCGTAGTGTGTTGACCGCCCTGTACCTTCCAGTGGAATGTGCTACTGGAAGGTTACATTGGCTATCTATGCTATGTGTTAACAATGTCTATATTGTTATTTTTGTATTAGAATTGAGCTTCACAAGGCCGGTGTCTACCCCAGCTGACCGAATGAGAAACATTAGGCGGCGTTCTCGAAGAAACAGGGAGGATATGTTTAACGACCTGCTGAAAGCAACACAAGAATCCGCAAGGGAGAATAGAGCCTGGAGAGAGGAATCCCAGCAGAGGAGGCAGAAACACAGGGACGAACTGATAAGCGTCATGAAGGAGCAAACAGAACTGCTAAAGAACATGATAGCTTTGCAGTCCCAGGCGATAAATGTCCGGGCTCCACTCCAGACAGTTCAGCCGTGTATGCCTCCCACACACCGCAGTCCCTCAAAGCATTTCTTTGAAGGCCACCCTCCACCCCGGTACAGGACAACATCCAGCCCCCCCCCCCCCCAAGCTACTTTTACGAGACCCGGAGCTACACCAACCTGTAACCCCACCCCCATCTTTCAGGTTTCAATAAAAACAGTAACAAATACTTTGAAGAATGCATTTATTTATACACATTATTGAAATGATCCTAAGGTGCACCTCATGCGTCATGGAACTGAACTAGGGAAGGGCATCATTGAAATGCTCCCTGAGTGCCTCCCTTATGCGAGCAGCTTCTCCTTGTGCCACCCTAATACTCCTAGTGGCTGGCTGCTCGAATGCTTCCTCGAGGCGCTGTGCCTCCGTAGCCCACGTAGGGGAAAACTTTTCTCCCCTACTTTCACAAATGTTATGGAGGACACAACATGACGCAATCACGGCAGGGATCTGGTCCTCCGCCAAGTCCAGCCTCCCATACAAACAGCGCCAGCGCCCTTTTAAACGGCCGAAGGCACACTCCACAGTCATTCTGCAGCGGCTCAATCGGTAATTGAACCGCTCCTTGCTGCGATCAAGGTTCCCGGTGTAGGGTTTCATGAGCCATGGCATCAGTGGGTATGCTGGGTCTCCGAGGATGACTATGGGCATCTCCACCTCCCCCACTGTTATTTTTTGATCAGGGAAAAAGGTGCCCCCTTGCAGCTTCCGGTACAGACCAGTGTTCCTGAAAATGCGGGCATCATGCACCTTTCCCGACCACCCAGCATTGATGTCCGTGAAACGACCCTTGTGATCCACGAGTGCTTGCAGCACCATGGAGAAGTAGCCCTTCCTGTTTATGTACTCCGTCGCGAGATGGTCTGGAGCCAAAATAGGGATGTGTGTGCCGTCTATGGCTCCCCCGCAGTTAGGGAATCCCATGGCAGCAAAGCCGTCCACAATCTCTCGAACATTGCCCAATGTCACTGTCCTCCGTAGCAGGATGCGATTGATGGCTTGGCACACTTGTGAGAGGGCTAATCCGACGGTGGTCCTCCCGACTCCAAACTGGTTTGCAACGGACCGATAGCAGTCGGGAGTCGCCATCTTCCATACAGCAATCGCAACACGCTTCTCCACAGTTAGGGCTGACCTCATGTTGGTGTCTTTCCGTCGCAGGGCAGGGGCCAACTCTGAGCACAGTTCCAGAAAGGTTGCTTTCCGCATTCGAAAGTTCTGTACCCACTGCTCGTCATCCCACAGCTGCATAACAATGCGATCCCACCACTCGGTGCTCGTCTCTCGCGACCAGAAACGGCGTTGCACCGTGTGCAGATGATCGGTGAAGGAGCTGAGCAACGCGGTGCTGTTGCTCTGCATGGCATCGATCAGCCCCTGCTCCTCGGTGTCCTCATCTGACTCGGAGCTCATTGCGTACTGAGCAACAAGCCGAGATGTATTCAGAATGTTGAAGGCGACAATGGAGATCATAGCAGGATCCATGCTGTCGCTGTAGCGATTGATTGCAAGTGGTGCGTTGCGTCACTGCAATGTTGAAAATAGGCGCGAGTTGCTATTGGCAACGAGGAAGACGCTAGGGGAACACAAAGCACCATGGGAAACTGAGAGTTTACCCATGGCGCTTTGCGTTCCTTTCCTTCATCCCATGATTCATAGCGCCGATTCAGGGAAAATGGAACGATGGGATAGGTGCCCAGAAGTCATTGCGCTCAACCGCGATAATGCGTGTAATTTTGTTGCGTTGCAGGGAGCAACGTGTGTACGCGTTGTCCCGCAATAAAGGTCACGTGAGTTTTGTAGCGCGATTGCCTTGTTGCGCTTTAATCTGATCGTGTGTACATAGCCTGAGGGGAAACTTGGTAGGGTGTGAACAACCATTGTCACCTTAAAGTTTAGAAAAGTTCCAGGTAGAACGGTCCCAGGGAGTATCCTGACGAGCCATTAAGGACATAAAGAATACAACCATTGTATCCTTAATGGCTCATCAGTTAACTCCCTGGGACCATATCACCTGGCAGATTCCTTAACATTAAGGAGACAATGGTTGTTCACACCCTCCCGTCTAAGGCATTTGTCCAGAATGACACAAGTTAAAGTATGGATATATCATCACATTCTTAACTTTAATCGAAATAGAATTCCTAGACATAAACTATATAATCATTTCCAGCAAATTACTACCTTTCTATTGATACCAAACATGACATAGTTCCTATGGATTATAGCATTTATGAGATATCCATTGAAAATAATATCATAAATGCTTCCCTAAATCCAGACAGTGTCACACTGTGCCCACATGCCCTGCCCTTTGGGGGGCATGCCAGGCTCTCTCTGTGCCCTCCTCTGGCAGGGAGGGCATTGGTGTAGTCCTGGGGTAGCCCTAAGTCGACTTAGGGCTACCCCAGGGCTACACTGGCTTAATTCGACTTTAAACAGTCGAATTAAGCATTAGGTCAAGTAGAAAGGTGGTTTAATAAAATCAACTTAATTTTCATTAAGTCAACTTTATTTTGCTTAAGTCAACTTAAGCAAAGTGTAGTGTAGATGCAAGGCACATTAAGTCGACTTAAGCGAAGCTTAAGTCGACTTAATTTACCAGTGTAGACGCAGCCTAAGTGACTAATTCTCATCACTCTGAATTATATACATGTGGGGGAATGGAAACTACACAAGCGGTTGCTGAGTTCTTCAGTTGTTTGCAGATGTGTTCCACTCAGGTGTGTTTGTGCTGAGTAAAATGCACCAGATTCAGACACTTTTCCACTGCAGTATCTATTGAGCAGGTGCATTCATCCCATGCCTCCTAGTGGTCCCTCCTAAGGCAATGTAAGGACAGCCTTCCAGACCCCTCAGGTCCTTCTGACCACCAAAGACTTTCATTACAGCTCTGTGTGGCTGTGTCTACACTTGCAATTTAAGTCGACTTAAACTTGCTTAAGTCAACTTAATTTACCCTGCGTCTACACTACAGTTTCCTTAAGTCGACTTAAGCAACTTGCTTAAGTTGACTTAATGAAAATAAAGTCGACTTAATGAAAATTAAGTTGACTTTATTAAACCTAGTTTTAGGTCGATTTAGGGCTTAAGTCATCTCCCAAGAGTCGACTTAAGCCAGTGTAGCCATGGGGTAGCCC
Source organism: Pelusios castaneus (assembly GCA_007922175.1). Taxonomy (NCBI): domain Eukaryota; kingdom Metazoa; phylum Chordata; order Testudines; family Pelomedusidae; genus Pelusios; species Pelusios castaneus. The sequence goes on from ML685799.1 coordinate 11,089,766, forward strand.
TAAGTCGAGTTAGGGCTATCCCAGGACTACATCAATACCCTCCTTGCTGGGAGGGGGCACAGGGAGAGCCTGGCATGCCCCCCAAAGGGCAGGACAGAGCCCTGGCCACCCTGCCTCTATGACCTGCCAGGGTCCCTGTCCCCCTTTTGCCCCATTGTACCTATGTACAATGGGGCAAAGGCTGAGCCCCCTGGCATTGGGCAAGGGGTGCCCCCCCTGTCCCCGTGGACCTACCCTAGGTCCCCCTAGCCCCTAGAAGTTGACCTAGGCATCTAGTGTGGATGCTCTAGGTCGACTTTGTAAGTTTCCCCCACAGTCAACTTAAATTTCCAATTGTAGACATAGCCTGTGTGTGAATCTTTTCAGTTTTTCGTCTCTGCATCATACTTGCATTGTTGGACCTTAGCTTCCCTTGTAAATAGTTTTAATTTTTAACAGTCCCTACTTTCAACAAGAGTTGGCAATAGGGGTGGAATAAATTTGCCTTGAAACAAGAAAAGTCAAAGAGGACAGACTCAGTAATGAGAAAAAATGATATGAACAGCAAACAGTGACAAAGAGATCCCTTGGGAAACGGTCCCCTCTTCTTTCCAAACAGCTCTCACATCAAATCTGACAAAGTCTCTAAACCAAGCACATGTCCTACAAGATATTTATCCATAAAAAGTAATGTGTAATTCTGACAAGTCAAATGTAAAAGTATACTTTTACAAAAAAGAATTTGAAGAGCAGCTAGCAAAAGACACAACATTAACAGCACCCATTTTTTAAGTACATCAGAAGCAGGAAGCCTATGAAACAAACAGTGGACCATCGAAATGCTGACGGAGCACTCAAGGAAGACAAGGCTATTGTGGAAATGCTAAATTATTTCTTTGTACCAGTCTTCACTGCAGAAGATGTGAGCATTCTGTTAAGGTGCTGGAAGTAGGACAGAGTGGTTCAGGATCTGGGAGGCTAGAAGTTGCCTAAGGATGGGTTTGTTGGTACTACCCTCCAAATTCAGATGTACTTTCGCTACAGAGAAGGATATCAGTGACTGTAGATGGCCCATGATGTTTTTGCAGGGGTTATCTGAGAGAAAACGTAAACTGGTTCAACAAGGACAACTGAAGAGTCCTGCATTTAGGACAGACAAATACCATGCACTTCTACAAACTGGGGACCAACTGGTAAGCAACATTTCTGAAGAAAAGGGCCTGGCGGTTACAGAAGACAAGAAGCCGGATATGAGTCATCAGCATACCCTTGTTGCCAAAAATGCTAATGGCATATTGAGCTGCATTAATAGGAGCATTGCCAGCAGTTCAAGGGACGCAATTATTGCCCCTCCACCTCCTCTTTTTTTTTTTTTCTTTTTTTTGACACTCATGAGGCTACATTTGAAATATTGTGTCTAGTTTTGGGCTCCCCATTACAGAAAGGATGTGGACAAATTGGAAAGAGTCCAGAAGAGGGCAACAAAAAATAATTAGGGGCTGGGTTATAGGATTTATGAGGGGAGGCCGAGGGAACTGAATTTATTTAGTCTTCAGAAGAGAAGAGTGAGGGGGGGGGTTTAGAGCAACCTTCAACTACCTGAAGTGGGGCTCTAAAGAGGATGCAGTTAGACTTTTCACAGTGATGACAGATGAAAGAAAAAGGAACAATGGTCTCAAATAGCAGTGGTCTAGGTTGGATATTAGGGAAAACTTTTTCACGAGGAGTGTGGTGAAAACTGGAATTGGTTACCTAGGGAGGTAGTGGAATCTCCATTCTTAGAGGTTTTAAGGCTTGACTTGACAGAGCCCTGGCTGAGATGATTTAGTTGGGGTTGGTCCTGCTCTGAGCAGGGGGTTGGACTAGATGACTTCCTGAGGTCCCGTCCAACCTTAATCTTCTATGATTCTATGAAAGCTTCTGGCATATCTGTATCTCCCATTCATTCCTAATTTCTGAGAGTATGTTCCCTTTTTCAAGTAGGGATCAGGAATAATGGCTTTTCTTTGCACACATGTGCCAAGAGGAACATGGAAACTGAGGGCAACCTACTTTCTTATATATATGTAAGATTGCAAGAAGTTTGTCATTCAAATGCAACAGCTGTTTCTACAGGAATTGGCAGTGACAATTTTAAGGCCAACTCTGGGCTAAACTCTGAGCCAAACTCCAGCTCCTGGTTGTTATATAGTACTGATGCGTAAGGACAGGCAATTTTGCCTTATATAAAAGATACAGTGTCCTTAGAATCTGCAGTACAGTGGGGACTCGTTAGCATGCGGCCGGTTAACACGCGGTTTCGGTTAACATGCGGTAGGGTCACGTCCCCCAAACGTAAAAAATTAACATGCGGTTTCAGTTAGCACGCGGTGTATAAAATTAAACTGAGTATATTTTTGGAAAATATTCACTTTTCACAGAGACAGATGAGCCTAAAATTGTTAGAGGGACTTGTCAAGTGTGATATCGGCTGTTCAGTTCTGATTTGGAAGATTTTTTTTAACAATTCCATTGTCCATTTATACAGTTGAGACTCGTTAACGTGCGGTCCGCTTAACACGCGGTTATAATTGTATGGCCCCCAATGACCGCGTGCTAACGGGTCCCCACTGTATTACCTAAACCTCCCTATGTCTATGATATAGGACTGGAAATATCTAGGGCTATGTCTACACTTGCAAGTTAGTTCGAATTAAGGAAGCTTAATTCGAACTAATTTAAGCCGTGGCCACACTAGGCTTTCATTAGTTCGAATTAAGGGCTTCCTTAATTCGAACTAATAAATTCGATTGCTTAGTTCGAATTAACGGTTAATTCGATCCATTAATTCAAACTAATCCAATGTGGCCATATTAGTTTGAACTAACTGCTTAGTTCAAACTAATCGGCAGATTGACCTTCCTGCAACTGACTAATTCAAACGAAGCAAGTGCCCTGCGTGGCCATGGCTAGTTCGAACTAACATTCTAGTGGGGCCATGCTAGTTCGAATTAAGTTAATTCGAACTAACTAAAATTAGTTCGAATTAGTTAGTTTGAATTAACTAATTCGAACTAGCTTTTGTAAGAGTAGACATAGGCTAGGTGAGTATAAATAGGTAGGTGCCTGTATCTATTTATCTAAGTCAATTGCCTAGTTATCAAAGGGTGACCCCTTCTGAAGAAGTAAAAACATTATAATTAGAAATAGAATTAGAATTAGAAAATCTAAACTAGAACATGTCATATGTGACAAGCACATCTTGCCTTTTAGCTGCCTAAGCAACAAGCACCCCGCTGTTCCAGTCTTCTATTATCTGGAGTGCCTTTCATCCAAGGACATGGAGCATTTTATAAATATGAATTAATCAAACCTCACAACATACTTGGATGTCTTTAGCCCCATTTTCCAGATGGGACAGCTGAGGAATAGAGAGATGAAATGACTTCTCCAAGATGCTGAATTTTAGGCATGCCTTGGTCTTTCTTCTGCTCACACCTCCTCATAAACGAGGTATTTGTTCCAAGGTCTGGGAGGCAGATCCCTCTTCGCTTACAGACAGCCCCTCAACCTTAAGCAAATACTTTACCAGCAACTACAGACCTAACAAAAGAAACACTAAAACAGGCACATATCCCTGCAACAAACCCCATTGCAAACTTTGCCCACATATCTGCAGAAAAGACACCATCATAGGACCTAATCAAGCCAGCTATTCTAACAAGGGCTCATTCACCTGCTCATCCACCAATGTGATTTAGGCCATCATGTGCCAGAAATGCCCCTCTGCCTTATACACTGGACAAACAGAACAGTCTCTGTACAAAAGAACAAATGGGAAAAATCTGAAATTAGAAATAACAACATTAAAATACCAATCTTTCTGGTCATTTCATTGATGATATGTTAATAGCCGTACTTAGGCAAATGGACTACAAATCAAAACTTCAAAAAGAAACTGCAGAACTTGAATTCATATGTAGATTTTACACCATCAGTTTAGGGTTAAATAGAAACTATGGTTTCTTTTCTCATTGCAACAGATAGTTTTGCCTTCCTTTTTCCCTCACCTCCCTCTAATATGCTGTTCTCCACTGTTTGAATCTAAACAACTACATTGATTTGCTGTAACAGTCTGACCTGATTTTCTCCCATAAAAGCTCATGCGATAAGTAAATAGTATTTGGAGACTTTTATTTCTAGGGCAAGGTTGAAACAATGCCAACAAATATAAAAGCACAGTTCTGAGATCAGTACCCTTATTGGTTGTCTTTAGTAGAGAGGTCACTGAAGTTAATGGGAATTGAAAGTGCTGAGTCAGCAGATATCAGACTCAGACTCCTGCCCAACATGGAAACTGAACTGGCTTGTTCATACTGGCATTGCTCCCTTCAAAACAATTTGCTTGGTATTATTCAGGTTTATAGTAATGCTAAGAAAAGGTGCTTATCCCTATGCTCTAGATGCCCTTCATATAAATTAAAAATGTATCAAAAGTGCAGCAGTACAATTTTATATGCCCATCACTCATACACCAGGGAATTTAAAGACTACTCAAATGTCAACAGATTTACTGGCAGAATTCGTGCTCTCAATGCAACAGAACAGCTCAATTGATGGCAGAACTCTCTATTAACCCCTTGGCTGCACAAACTCTAGGTTTCGGGGCTCTGACATTCATAGCCTGCTTGGACCTATTGGCTCGGCCCTCTCTGGGGTCTAACTTGACCTTGATTGGTCCACTTATCCCTTTCTTTTTTATGCCATCCAACAATTTATCCCTGATCCATCCATCAAGGTATCATTCTGCAACTACGTATACCCTTGAGCTGGAGAGTTCAAGGACAGTTCACAGCATCTCTTCCTTGGTGCTAGGCCGAGTGGACCTCATACCTTCAAGGTCCTTCTTGCATCTGCAGCTTGCTTCTTGCCACTTCCTGTGATGTCAGACTGCCTCAGCCTCACTCTTGTCACCTCAGCTAGTTATCCAACTCAGGCCTACTGTTTGGTTTGGTTCAATAAACCTTAGGCCTCAGTCTGACTGTTTCTACTTGCCTTTTCTATTGTAACCTTTTACCTTCTCCTACAGTGGAAACCTACATTCTCTCACAGAAACCAGTATTGATACTTAGGGAGCGTGCACATTTTGTTTCACACTTCCAATAGAGGCATTTTGATTTACGCTGCAAGGATTTGGAGATCCTTCAAACATTCAGTCCAGGTCTATATTGCACAGTTACTTCAGAATAAATAACTACATTGCTCAGGGATGTGACACATTTAGGGTGCATCTACACTTAGAATTAAGTCAATTAAGGAGGCTTAAGTGGACTTAATTTACTCGACGTCTACACTGGGCTTTCCTTAATTTGACTTAAGCTGCTCCTTAAGTCGAATTAAGGAAAAGTTAGTTAGAATTAATAACACCTCATTTTAATTCAAACTAGGGCTTAAGTTGACTTCTTAAATCAACTTAAGCCAGTGTGGACACCCTAAGTTGACTTCTTCTAAAAGTCGACCTAGGACAGGGGGACAAGGGAGCCCTGCCATGGATCCCTGCCAGAAGGGAGCCACTGTGGCTCCCTTGTCCCCTGGGGAGCCCCTGTTCCCTTCTCCCCAGACCCATGGCTTCCTGCAAGAGGAGCTGCAGTCCTGGGGACCTGGACCCCACAGGTCTGGGAGAAGAGAGCGGGGTTCCCTTCTGGCCGGGACTGCTCAGTCCCAGAGAAAGGAGTTCAGGCTGCGGCTCCCTTCTCTCCAGGACCCAAGAGGTCCCAGAGAATGACTGTGGGGCTCCTTTCTCTCCGGGACCGCTCGGGACTGGTGGCTTGCTGTCTCGGGGAGAGCCAGCCCCGTGCAGGTCTGGCTTTCCCCGGGACAAGCCGCTTGCCTATCACTCTGGGAGGGCTGGTCTGCAGAGCTGGCTTTCCCTGGGACACACCGCCAGCTGCCAGCGGCTTGTATGTCCCTGTGGGGAGAGCCAGCCCTGCGCAGCTGGCTCTCCCCGGTACAAGCCGCGAGCGGCTTGCCTGTCTTGGGGAGAGCCAGCACGCTGGCTCTCCTCAGGACGAGTCCCCCTAGCCTGGGGAGCCGAGCTCCAAAGGACCCTTGGCTCCCCCTGGACCTAACCAGTCGACTTAGAGAGTCTAGTGTAGACTCTCTAGGTCGACTTAATAAGGTCGACTTAATAAAGTCGACCTTTCTTTCTAAGTGTAGAGGTAGCCACACTGAGTTGTCTGGAACAACAGTTACACTGGCCTTAATCTCCCATGTAGACAGCACAATGAGTCAGCAACATAGCTCCCCCCTCTTGCAGAGGCTTAGAGCATCTTCATTAAAGTGCAACAGTGGCACAGTTTCCAGAGGGGTAGCCGTGTTAGTCTGTGTAGAGCAAAAACAACGAGAGTCCTGTGGCACCTTATAGACTATCAGATTTTCTTCGGCATAAGCTTTCGTGGGCTGTAACCCACTTCTTCAGACACAAGTTGCAGCTGACAAAGTGGGTTATAGCCCACGAAAGCTTATGCTCGAAGAAATCTGTTAGTCTATAAGGAGCCACAGGGTTCTTGTTGTTTTTAGTGGCACAACTGTTCCGATGCAGTTTTTAGTTTCAGTTCCTGAGGTAAGATTCCGCCTTCTGTTGAGTAGCAGAAATTATAGGCACTAAACTCCATTATTCCCTTATGACATGAGAAGAAAATGACTAATTATGGAATATGTTCCCCCTCACGAACCAACTTGATGAGTTCCAATGTGACCAGGTCACTCTAGCTGCATGAATCTGAATTAAGGCAGCGTTGAAATGAGATTTTATTTTCTCACTGTGGCTGGCTTGCAGCAATACTTATGGATTCACTGTTGATGTCTCAGAATAATAGTTCATTGTTTTGAGGAAGCAGTTTGTGCCGTACAAAAGAAGACTGCTCCTAAGCTATATGCTGAAAAAAATCTGCAATAACTAGCATCTTTGATAGAAACCCCTTCACAGTACTTTTAATAGCTTTAATTGTAATTAGAGCAAACTAGAGCATTTGGCAGGGAAACAAAAGATTGTTTTGCTTGATACCCTGCTGTGTCTAAAATGACCATAATTATACAATGCATTGGTAAAATACCTTCTTTTTTCCAGTGAATACGAGATAACATAACACCATGTTGTAAAAAACAAACATTGTTTATTATGCACCAAGGTTCTTTAAAACTGAGAGGAAAAATGCACATTGCAATCAAATTAATTTTATAAGTACTGTACATCGAAGATAAGCAATTACACACAAAAACATGCCACAGACAAATTACAATAGACATTAGGTGCAGGTGATCTCAAGACTATACTACCTGCACTAACTCGAACTGAGGGTAAAATCCATTCAACTCCAAGGTCACAAACCTTTCCCATGTGTCCTCGGGGAAATATGTACTTTGAAGACTTTAATCTAAATTAAAAACTTTCTTATGTTTTAAAACAGCCATTCGTATGAGAAATTGTATTTCTTCAGATCCTTTGTGCTAAAGATGCACCTCTCCTAGGTTTGCTATTTACCTGCTTTAGCTAATCCGTTATCTTTTCATTATGATGGGGGAATCTGGAGAGTTCAGTCAAGAAAATATTGGGGCTTTTTTTTCTTCAGAGAAATTACTTGAATACTTTTGTGTTCTAATTTTCAGTCACAATTTTCAAAATTACAGATTAGTGCCAAATTTATCTAGAAGGCAAACCTAAACCTAGATCCTAGGATATTTGGGCCTCAATCCTAACTGACAGCTAGGAGTTACATCTATATTCAATCAATTGGAGTATCATGGTCTTAGCTGGTAACCTCTTTGGGTACATCCTTATTGCAATTGAAGACCTGCAGCACAGCCAGGGCTGTCTTGGGACAATTGACTTGGGCTAGTGGCATTTGGGCAGCAGGGCTATAAAATTGCACTGTAGACATATCATTTGAGAAAGGGAGTTTCTATCTCTCTGTAACTGCCTGGGACCCTCTTATTTTGCTTCTAGACTCCCATCTCATTTTCCTTTCAGCTTCAAATCCTCTTATCTATCTTTCACTCTCTCTCTTTCCTCCCATTCTCCTGACACTGAGATACAGAGAACAGAGAAAATGGGATTTTTTCACCAGTGATGAAGGCAATACAAGAGCTCTCCAGGGCAATATTTGTCAGAAGACAGTGTCAGTGTGTCAACCCAGACTCAGAAGTGGGAGGGAAAATGAAAAGTACCCACTCTAGTGTATAGGATTTAGTGAGTCCCTTCAAACAGTGTGAGCCCAATAGTAATTTTCATTGTGTTCTATGTTTTAGTATCTTCCAGAAACCAGTCAGAACAGCAGTACATCTGTAGCTACGTCTGGCATTTATGTATATATTTAGTAAACACGGCTATTTGGGATTCAACTGTGCCCTTGTGGTGATTGTTGCTGTGCAAATTGTGGAAGATCCAACATCCGCCAAAGATGCATGGGACTGAAAAACAAAGCAGTACACAGCCCGTTATGAACTGCAAGGTGAATTAAAGTCATGATTTAAACAAATAAATTGATATTTTTCTTTAAATCGTGATTTTAAAAAAATCCCTTTTTTCTGTAAATCATATTTCATTGATGCTAATTCTTTATTCTCTTCCTATTTTATAATCTTAAATTGGTAAAATGGATGTTTTGTACTTGTTTCTTTAATTAGTTTCCTTACTGTTAGTAGAATTGCAGGTTACATGTTGAGATTTTTATCTAAGACACACTTAAAATGCTTATCTATGCTGAAAAAGGTAAGTCCAGAGCCTCACTAACACACTCACAGGGAGAATTGCACAAACTCAAATACTATATGGATATGCAAATAGTCTGTGTCCTATTTGCCATCAACATTGACTACCGGTCTATTAAATGCTCACAAGCCAAGAAAGTTGAAATGCCTCCACCAGAGTATAATCTTCCATCAGGGCTAGCAGTAGGAGGTCAATGGGACCTGTAATTCTTAGTCACTTAAGCTATGTCTACACTTGTAAAGTTAAGTCTACTCTGTTAAGTTGACTTAACAAGGTCGTCGATTTAAAGTCAACCTTGTTAAGTCAACTTAACAGAGTGGCTACACTTTAAGTCGACTTAAGTTGACCTTGTTAAGTTGACTTAACAGTAGACATAGCCGTCCACACTGGCTTTAAGTCGACTTCAGAAGTTGACTTAAGGCTTAAGTCGACCTTCAGAGGTGGTGTTATTAAGTCGACGTAAGCTGTTCTTAAGTCGACTTAAGGAAGTGCTTAAGTCGACTTAATAAAAGCCCACTGTGGATGCGGCTTTGTGTAGGTCGACTTAAGCATCCTTAAGTCAACCTAAGTTGCCAGTGTAGACGCACTGTTTAGGGATGTCTAGACAACAAAGAAAAACCCATGGCTTTCCTGCACCAGCTGACTTGGGCTCATGGAGCTCCAGCTATAAGACTGTTTCATTGCTGTGTAGACTTCTGAGCATTGAATGGAACCTGAGCCCCAGACCCCTTCAAGGTGGGAGGATCCCAGAACTCGGGCTGCAGCCTGAGCCCAGAAGTCTACCCTGGAAAGAAACAGCCTCACGAGACCATGACGTTCGGCACAGGCCAGCTGCAGGTTTTTCTTTGCTGTGTAAACCTGCCCATACGTACTTCTGAAAATCCTACCCAGTGCTCAAATGACAGGGTATAAAGTAGGGAGCCCTGGAATGTTGATAGACTTGCTTTAACTTAAACATTAGTAAGAGGTAAGGAGGACATAAAACAGAAGTGAGGTAGCCCCTACAAGTAATAAGATTCTCCTCCCCTCCCCCCCCAAAAAAACCCCTTCTGTAATTTATATATGCCTAAATGTAGACTTGGGGGCCTAACTTTAAGTTCCTGTTTTTTGAAAATTTTGGTCTGTGTATAAAAAAGTTTACAATCACTTTGCTAATGTATTGAAAGTCTAAATACTTCTACATTGTCAGTGCAGAATCAGTTTTATTTTGAAGTGCGTGATGCAGTATACACAGCTACACAGGACAACATGGGGTTAATGTGGGGTCAGGTGGCTCCACCCTCACATCTCGAGGGAGCTTAAGAGGGAGAACCCCAGGGCTAGCAGCTCAGTTGATGACAGACCAGGGAGAAGGGGAAATCATCAGTGCCCAGCCCTTGAAGAGACTGATGACTAAAGCAGAAATTTCCCAGCTGACTCCTGTTCAATAGATCCTGTGTGGGGAAAGGGAGGGTTAGTGCTGACACAGCTTGAGAAGGAATGATTCCCTTTGATTCCCTTTGAACTCATTTTACTTATTTTTTTCACTGACTACCTTGAAAGGGAAGAGACTGAGTCACAGGAAGAGGCACGGCACCACAAGCCCAGAGTGTCTGTCTACAGGGAAAACAAACAAGGAGTCCTGTGGCACTTTTAAAGACTAACAAATGTATTTAACACATGAGCTCTCGTGGGAGAAATTCCACTTCATCAGATGCTTGAAGATGGAGAACTTAGAGAATGGGAGGAAAAATAAATGAAGGGAAGTGTAAGTCATAGGATCAGGTCTGACTGTTTCAGGAAATCAAAACAGTTGCTTTGAGTCCAACAGTGTGGAATAACTAGAAGGTGGGGAGGTAGAGAAAGGGGATAATCACTTTTTTGTAATGAGAAAACCAGGTGATATCTCTGTTCAAGCCCAAGGTAATGGTATCATATTTGCATATGAATTCTAACTCTGTAGTTTCTCTTTGAAGCTTTGATTTGTAATTAACCTGCTTAAGTACAGAAAATGACATATGTCCCATGGAGTGAGCAGGGAGATTGAAATGTTCCCCTGCTGGTTTCTCAATGGTGTTATTTCTGATGTCAGATTTCTGTTCATTTACTCTTTTTTGCAGACTGTCCAGTTTGTCCAATGTATACGGCTGAGGGGCATTGTTGGCACATGATGGCATATATCGCATCGGTGGATGAGCAGGTGAATGAGCCCCTGATGGCGTGGCTGATTTGGTTAGGTCTTATGATGGTCTCATTTCTGCAGATATGAGCAAAGTTGGCAATGGGGTTTGTTGCCGGGATAGGTGCCTGCCTTAATGTTTCTGTTGTTTGGTCTGTAGGTGCTGGTGAGTATTTGTTTAAGGTTGTGGGGGCTGTCTGTAAGCGAGGAGAGGTCTGCCTGCCAAGGCTGGAGAGAGTGAGGGATTGTCTTGTATAGACTGTAGATCCTTGATGATGTCCTGTAGAGGATTGACTTGGGGGTTGTAAGTGACGACCAGCGGCGTTGTTGTTACACACTGTTTGAATATAAACAACTGCTTTGATTTGCTGAAATAGTCTGACCTGATCCTATGACTTACTCTTCCCTGCATTTATTTTTTCTCCCTTTCTGTAAGTTCTCCATCTTTAAGCATCTGATGAAGTGGGATTTCTCCCACAAAAGCTCATGCGTTAAATAAATTTGTTAATCTTTGGAAGTGCCACAGGACTCCTTGTTTGTTTTGCTGAACTAGACTAACATGACTACCCATCTGGAACCTGTCTACAAGTAGTACCTGAGGGAGAGAGAGCTGCTACAGCACACTTAGCTACAAGGAGGCCCTAGCAGTGAGCCAACTCCCCTGCAAATGCCAAGAGAAAGAGAAAATTTTCTAGGGAAAATACAGTTTAGTCATTGATATGTTAATATCGCTTATGCACATGTTTATCTTTAAGCATGCAAATAGTCCTTGTGAAGTAAATTTGATTAATTATGTGAGTAAAGTTACATATCTACTTAAGTGTTTGCAGGATCAGGTCCTTAATTTTCAACATGTTGTTATTTTGCTTCTAGAGTTGTGGAAAATGCAAATAAAATACCCACCCAGTAGTGGCGTTGCAAATAAATAAATATCTAGTATCAATAATTTAGTGCATGATACATTTTAATCTAAAATTACTATAGTAAAGAGTTTCAAATTACTTTTACAAAACCTCACTCTGATTAAAATCAATGGTTTAAAACAGATTCCAGTGATTTAAATCATGATTTAAAGCAGTGATTTAACTCATCTTGGTTTAAATTCTCCTTTCTGGTAAACTAGCCAGAAAAAAATATTTTCTGTGAAGAATCAGTGGGAGTAGATTGAAAACTCAAAGGCTGTGCTGGAGACATTTTAATTTGTTCATGCTTAGCACAGGTTGGTGTTAGTATAACTTTTCTGTCCATTGGAGTAGGCATTCACAAGGGCCTGGTTCAATGCTGAGAGGTTCCTTTACAACAAAACAACTGAACCAGCTCAAGCCCCCATGCAGTACCCCAGGAAAACTACACACCACCCCTTTAGGTGCCTCTAGAGACAATACTGCCCCTCTTGCAAGCACAGAGACTGTGTGTTTGGAAAGAATCTTTTAATAAAAGGGAAAAGTAACCTGGCATTAACTTGAGAAAATGCTGCAAACAAGGTCCATAAGCGTAGCATCACAAGCAAAACACCAACTCCGGGGTACGTTGGACCCTTTCCTTTCGCCTCTGGTTCTCAAGTTCAGCAACCAGAAGTTCCTTTGATGTTTGTTTGCTCGCTTCACAGCATTTCCTTCACAACAATTGTTCTTGGTCAGAGAAGACTGAGATTTCAGAGGTGCATCTGTGAAGTTCACCTCCCACCCTGGCTGCAGGAGAGGAAAAGAAAGGTCCTTGCTTTCTCTGTCGGCCACTTCACCTAATAGGCATACTACTCTGCCCCACTGGTTACTCTACTAGCCACACAGCTCCCGTGGTCACACACTGATCTGACTGCCACCTGGCCAGCAGCATGCTGGGTTACTGGCTGCTTGCCAAGTGCATTGAGGTCCCATCACGCAATACAGCTCTCAGAGGTTATGTCTACACTTGTTAATTTAAGTCGACTTAGCTAAGTCAACTTAGCATGTCCACACTTAAATTTTAAGTAGACTTAGAAGGGGACCCTACAAAATCAACCTAGAGCGTCCACACTGGATGCCTAGTTCAACTTTAGGGGCTAGGTGGACCTGGGACAGGTCCACGGTGGCGGGGGGGGGGGCACCTCTTGCCAAGTGCCAGGGGGCTCAGCCTTTGCCCCATTATACCTGGGTACAATGGGGCAAAGGGGGACAGGGACCCTGGCAGGGCATAGGGGCAGGGTGGGCAGGGCTCTGCCCTGCGCTTTGGGGGGGCATGCCAGGCTGTGGCTGTACCAGCCACCCTGGCAGGGAGGGCAGTGGGGAAGCCCTGGAACCCCCAAGTCGACTTAAAGTCGACTTAGGGCTATTCCACGTCTACACTGGCTTAAGTTGACTTTCTAAAGTCGACTTAAGCAGCAAATCGACTTAAAAGTAGGTTTAAGAAAGTTGACGTAATTTTTCCTTAAGTTAACTTAAGCAGCTGCTTAAGTCGACTTACGGAAAGTGTAGTGTAGACACAAAGTAAATGAAGTCGACTTAAGCAAGCTTAAGTCGACTTAATTTACAAGTGTAGACGCACCCAGAGATTTCAGCTCTGTGCTTTCCACTGCTTGTCGGGGAGCCTCACTGCTAATGCACACTGGTCAGTGTCTTGCACCAAAGATGCTGTCCCAACAGAGTGAGAATGCTTAGATAGGGTTATCAGTGATTTCAGCTTTGTGGTGTGTAACACGACTCCCAAAGAAGTCTTAACCAGCTCTGTTATTACACAACACAGAGAGGAAGGATCATATGGTGCCTAGGCCCCTTAGGCCAGGCCCATACCCCCAGGTAAAAGACCCCACCCTCTCTCAACTCCACTGGGCTTTCCACCCAGACCCCTACCTGGTGAGTGCAGTTTGGTTGACGATGAGGCCCTCAGTCAAGGTATGCCACACTCAGGTCTGTTGCTCTTGATTCATGTAACAAGGATAACAACCCTGTAGTACCTCTGCCGCAATAACAAAGTAACTTGTGACCCAGCACCAGCCAAAGGTACTCGTTTGGGCAAAGCAGTCCCATCATACTGATCACTGTGTGTGGGTGTGTCCATGCAAACAAGTCAGGTCCCGAAGTCCTCTTCCCCAGCTCATCACTAGATGTCAGGGGAGAGCTCATGTAGACCCTGCTTATATTAATTTTCCAGAGAGACACAGTAATAGAAATAAGTACATATAACACAGGAACCGTTAGTGCCCAGGGACAATGACAAGGGACATGGAGGGGATGCAGAGAGGATACAGGGATCTCCAGAGTCTGGTGTGTACCTTCTAGTTCACCAAAGAATGTCAGATCAGGTCTCAAATAAAAGCCAGTGTCAAATTGGTCATCGGTATTACTGAGAAGTACACGTACAGATGTTGTAATGTTCAACATGTATACCTAATTCCTTATATAAAAGTCTGGAACTGGACACCCTCAAAGGTGAAAAATAGGTTTTGTGTCAGAAAAAAAATGTTTATCTAACTGGATGATTACATGTAAATTAAGTATTCTATAGTTCACATTGTGTCTCCTATCGCCAGTCTGAACAGAATGCAAATAAAGGATTATGGGGACTTCAGGAAGAGAAAAACAGTGCAACTTCATGTGGAGGTATACATCAAAGGTTTGTTCTTCTTTCTTTGGGTGCAAAGAAAACACTTGAGCATGTTTCACTGCAGAGGTACGTGGACAGTAAGTTTGCTCCACAGAAAAGTTGTCTCAACCAGGCATGGTTAAAAATGTTGAAGAAAACTTTGGGTGGGATAAACTTTTTAGACAGGAGTTTAACCTCTTAGTCAAGTTCAGTCTCTAGGTCTAGAAAGTGTGTGAAGATTTTGTTTTATATGTAACCATCTGTTTCCAGTATTCTCGCCCATTATCACATATTCTTGTTTTCACTATAAATATATTTAAGTGCTATGGTGTTTAACAAAGTGCTGATCGTGAGTTAAATCTTTTCAGTTAGTAGTGTACTGTTCCTTAAGGAACAGCAAGCCTGTTAATTCTGGGGGTGTTTGGTGGATAGGTTTGATGTGAGCTTATTGCTACCTGCCCAGAAAGAGTGAGGCCTGGAAGGTGGTGCTTGTCAGAGGCTGATGGTTTCAGGGAGGTGATCCACAGCAGGCACAGACAAGACTGTTTCACACTAAGGTATTGGCTTGTCTTACCATCCTGAGAACCACTGAGGAGATTCACAGTACATACGCTTCTTTTCCATGCGTAAGATGTTATTCATCCCTCAGTGAGATTGAAGCTAGCTACATCCCACGTCCTAGCCTAAAACCTAAATGAGCAAGATCTAGGACATGGGTAGGGGGAGACGGTGAAAACTGTTAATTGACTTTTCAATTAACGTCCTTAGAAATGTGGGTCTGGGCACTAGGAGAAAGTTCTAAAGATTACTAGTACAGTAGAACCTCAAAGATGAACACCAGAGTTATGAACTGACTGGTCAACCAAACACCCTGTGAAATCTGAAGTGAGCAATCAGGCAGCAGCGGAGGGGGTGGAAAAAGAAAACAAATACTGTGCTTGTATTGCAAGGTCAGCATGCAGAGCAGACACAGTCTGGGGTCTGTGCTGCTCCTGTAAGCCAAAGGTGCTGTTCACCTCCTCCAACCATGAGGGGGAAGCTGTGTTCACCACCACCACCCTGCTCCAGAGCCCAGGAAAGAAAGCTTCCTGCTGATGCAGCGAACTGAAGGTTGTAGCCAAAACCTAGCCTGGAGCTAGAGTAGGAGTCAGCTGCACTCTGGAGGAGTTTTAAATAGCCACACAGCCTGTGTGCCTATGCAGCCTAAGTTTTGTCCCTGGCTGCACTCCTGGATTCTGCCAGCACCTCTGGGAGTGCAAGGGGCATGGGAGGGAGGGGCACTGGCAGCCGGCTGAGACCAACCCCCTGCCATGGGCTGCCTCTGCAGCATGGCAAGCAGATCAGGGAGAACCCTGGAGAGAGATATCTGAGGGCTGGGGCTTGTAGAGCCAAGGGTGCAGGGCAGATTTCCCTACCCCCCAGCTCAGCACAAAGTTTTCAGTTTAGCTCTCCCCCCATGCAGGTTCATTAGTGGCCATCCAGGCCACTTGCTATCCTTCCCTGACCTAGCAGGGCCTCTATTTCTTGGAAAAGTGTCTGTCCTTACTGTCTCTTTGTTGCCTAGCAGATTCTGAGTCTGTACTCAGTCCTTCTTCCTCCCAGGGACAGCTCCTGTCCGTGGGTATGTCTACACTAGCAACTTAGGTGACTTAAGGATGCTTAAGTTGACCTACAGAATGCTGCATCCACACTTGGCTTTCATTAATTGGACTTAAGCGCTTCCTTAAGTTGACTTAATAACTTCCCCTCTTTAGGTCGACTTAATGCTTAAGTCAACCTGCTAAGTCGACCTAAAGCCGGTGTGGACACCCTAGGTCAACCTAATTGGCTAAGTTGACCTAGGGCTGGGGGGAAGAGAGCTAGGGCTCGGGGAAGCCGTGGCTCAGGGAAGGGAGCCGTGGCTCGAGGAAGGGAGCCATGGCTCGAGGGAGCTGTGGCTGGGGAGAAGGGAAATGCGACTCTATGGGGAGAAGGGAGCTGCAAGCAGCTCCCCAGGAGAAGGGAGCTGCGGCTCCCCCCAAGCTGTGGCTCCCTTCTCTTCAGCCATGTCTCCCCTGAGCTGTGGTTCTCCATCGACCTAGCACCTGCGCATGTGGACGCAGGCAGTTGACTTAAGTTTTTGGTGTAGACTCTCTGAGGCTATGTACACACGATCACTTTATTGCGCGATAAGGCTCCTTATCGCGCAATAAAGCGGACTGTGTACACACGATCATTTTTCTTGTTGCGTAGCAACATCCTCTTGCCACGCAACAGTAAAACCACTCAAATGAGAGTGGTAAGCATTACTGCAGAACAGCTGTTCCACAGTAATGATCGTGTGTACGCTTTTTGCATGGTAGACAGCCTCCGGAAATGTCCCAGAGTGCCAGTCGAGGCACTCTGGGACATTGGAGCTGTCAAATATGTCAATTTCACTGCTCTGGCTGAGCAGTGAAATTGACTATTATGGGAGCTGCCAGGTTTGGCGGCTCCTCTGGACTGAGCTAGGGGTCTGGCCCGAACCGGCTGTTCGGGCCAGCCCCCTAGATCAGTCTAGGGGTTCGGATGGCTGCAGGGGCTGCGGCTCCCACCGCCACCCGAAGCCCTGAAGCCC
Organism: Pelusios castaneus; assembly: GCA_007922175.1. NCBI lineage: Eukaryota > Metazoa > Chordata > Testudines > Pelomedusidae > Pelusios > Pelusios castaneus. Next base: position 11,106,809 of record ML685799.1, read on the forward strand.
CCTAGCTCAGCCCCGGGGCTTCAGGTGGCGGCGCTTGCCCCTGCCACCACCTGAAGCCCCGGGGTTGAGCTAGGGTGGCCGGCTCGAACCCTCATCGGTTCGAGCCAGCCCCCCAGCTCAGCTCCGGGGCTCCCACCACCACCCGAAGCCCGGGGGCTGGCTCGAACCCTCATGATTCG
>ML685799.1:11107387-11123116 GCA_007922175.1 Pelusios castaneus
TATGTACACACAAAAGCGCTATATTTATAGCGCGTTCCTTGTCCCGCAATAATTTATTGCGGGACAAGTTTATCGTGTGTACATAGCCTAAGTCGACTTAACAGAATCGACTTAGTTTTTCAGGTGTAGATATACCCCCTGAGATCTAGAAACCTAGCTACACCCTGTAGGTGTTACATTTGATTGGGCTCTTCAGTCTAGGATAGTGCTGTATAACCCAATTCAATGGCTGGAAGTGAAGAGGTAATTTCAGAAAGGAAGTAAAGCAGACCTATTTCACAACACTGGAATAATTTACCAACGGATGTGGTGGATTCGCCATCAGTGACAACTTCTTAATCAAGATTGGACTTTTCTAAAAGTTGCGCTCTAGGAATTATTTTGGGGATGCTCAATGGCCTGTGTGACACAGGAGAGCAGACTAGCTGTCCCTAGAGATCTCTCTGGCTTTGGAATCTATGAATCTATGAATGTGGGACATTCTCGGATGGAATGAGCTGTCCTATCAGTCCTGCCCCCAATTTGTTCCCACCATCTGGAGAGATCATCTTGAATGCACTTATCCATATACATAATTGTCTTATTTCACAGATCAGAAAATAGAGGCACCGAGAGACTAAGTCATTTGACAAGGTCAATGATAGAACTGGGAGCAGAATCAAAGTCTCTTGACCTTCCGTTCCCAGCTAATGTGGCTAGACCCCCTCCCCCACCTCCTGCAAAGCAATATGTATGGAACAGTTTGCTACAAAGCATCCTCTTAAAGTTGCCACTGTGAATTATAGTTGTCCATGAAAGGAAGTGATTGGTATTGATCAAATGTGGTGTTTGTGCCAAAGAGGCCTTCAGCTGTAAAGTGTCTTGATAATATCTTACTGAATACATAGTGCCAGACAGAGTTTTCAGCTCCTTTAAACAAAGAATCACTTAACCTAGACAAACAAACCATGAACTATAAATCACCTGACTGTAACAATTTGATCTATAAGCTCATTCCATCCTGAGCGCTGCACTGTTCATTGTTCAGCCTTCCTGCGGCTGTGAGACTCAACTGTGTAAAACGGGTGTAACTGCTGTCAGCATATCCACCACTCTTCTCTGCCTGTCCAAAAAGATGGGCAGGGTGAAACTTTTCTATTCTATTTCACACAACTTCCATTTTGAAACAGAACAGAATTAAAAATTGTACAAATGTACTTGCTTTTTAAAAAAATAACATTAAATTACCTATTTTCCTCAGGCATGCTAAAATTTTAATAAGAAATAATAGAATAACTGGAGCTCCAGTTCGGGGGATTCAGAATCTTCTTCTCCTACAGCCACCAAGTCAAACCTCTCCAAGACATTGTCAAGGATCTACAACCTATCTACAAGATGATGCCTCACTCTCTCAAGTCTTGGGAGTCAGACCTCTCCTCGCTTACAGACAGACCCCCAACCTTAAGCAAATACTCACAAGCAACTACAGACCATGCAACAGGAACATTAAGCCAGGTATTTATCCCGGCGGCTGGTCCTGTTGCCAACTCCACCCACATATCTACACAAGTGAAGACATCATGGGCCCTAACTAGGTCAGCCACTCCATCAAGGGCTCATTCACCTGCTCACCTACCAATGTGATATATGTCATCATGTGCCAACAATGTCCCTCTGGTATATACAGCAGCCAAACTGGACTGTCTCTGTGCAAAAGAAAAAATGGAAACAAATCAGTTATCAAGAATGATAACATTCAAACCCCAATAGGGGAACATTTCAATCTACCTGGACAATCTGTAAAAAACATGCTAGTTATAGTCTAGCAAAAAAAACTTTAAAAACAAATTGGACTGTGAAACTGCAGAACTGGAATTCATATGAAAACTAGATACCTTCATACTGGGTTTGAATAAAATATGGTTAAGTTTTTACAGAAGGTGATTTTCCTTAAATCACCCTTAGAATCATAGAATAATAGGGATGGAAGGGACCTCACGAGGTCATCTAGCCCAACCCCCTGCTAAAAAGCAGGACCACTCCCACTAAATCACCCCAGCCAGGGTTTTGTCTAACCGGGCCTTAAATATCTCCAAAGATGGAGATTCTACCACCTCCCTAGGTAGCCCATTCCAATGCTTCACCACCCTCCTAGTGAGACAGTTTTTCCTAATATCCAACCTCGACCTCTCCAGCTGTAATTTGAAACCATTGCTCCTTGTTCTGTCCTCTGTTACCATCGAGAACAGCCTAGCTCCCTCCTCTTTGGAGCACTCCTTCAAGTAGTTGAAGATTGATATCAAATCTTCCCTCAGTCTTCTCTTCTGTAGACTAAATAAGCCTAGTTCCTTCAGTCTCTCCTCATAAGTCATGTGTCCCAGCCCCCTAATCATTTTTGTTGCCCTCTGCTGGACTCTTTCTAATTTGTCCGCATCCTTTCTGAGGTGGGGAGCCCAAAACTGGACATAGTATTCCAGATGCGGCCTGACCAGTGTCGAATAGACGGGAATTATCACATCCCTCTATCTGCTGGCAATACTCCTACTGATGCAGCCTAATATGCTATCAGCCTTTTTGGCAACAAGGGCACAATGTCGGCTCCTATTCATCTTCCCATCCACCATAACCCCCAGATCCTTTTCTTCAGTGCTGCTACTTAGCTGATCGGTCCCCAGCCTGTAGCAGTGCATGGGATTTTTCCGTCTGAAGTGCAGGACTTTGCACTTGTCTTTGTTGAACCTCATGAGATTTCTTTCGGCCCAGTGTTCCAATTTGTCCACGTCTCCCTGGATCCTGTCCCTGCCCTCCAGAGTATCTACCATTCCCCCCAACTTGGTGTCATCCGCGAACTTACTAAGCACGCAGTCTATCCCATCATCAAGATCATTAATGAAGATGTTGAATAGAACCAGCCCCAAGACTGACCCCTGGGGCACTCCACTCGTCACCAGTTGCCAACTAGACATCGAGCCATTGATTCCTACCCGCTGAGCCCGTTGATCTAGCCAGTTTTCTACCCTTCTCAGCTCTTGCTTTCAGCTCCTGATTCCCTATCCCACAGTCTGAATCCAAACAACTTATTTACTTTAAAGAGATAGGCTAGCAATCTATCTCTCTAGAGCTGTTTCAATTAACTCTATGAACCGCTCTTCTCTGTCTCTATATATTTACAGCTAACATGCTATATTTTCCATTTCATTCATCTGATGAAGTGGGATTGTGCTCATGAAAGCCCATGCAATAAATAAATTTCTTAGTCTTTAAAAGTGCAACAGTACTCCTTGTTTGTTTTGTAGAATCTTCTTCTATGTCACTCAAAGGTGTAATGGCCCAATGAATGAGTTCTGCGTCTTATCTTCCTTCATGCTCTCACTTCAGGACTTGGGTGAAAGACCCTACAATCATCATCTATTCAGGGGTGAATTTCTCCCTTAAAACTGATCCAAAGAATTGCAAGCAAACAATTCAATAAACTTTGAAAAAGTTCTTTCTGTCCAGCAGAACTTGTACAATGGAGCAAATATGCTTTAATAATAGACTTTAATTCTGCAGAAGGATTGCATCATTAACCACCCAAATCACTCTTTAATCCCTTTTTACTGAAGACATCCTTATTACAAATAAACAACTTCCAACATTCCACCTTTAAAAACTGAAAGGAACAAAATCTTCGACCATGTTGAAATTTATCAGTGACAAACATGTGCAAAGTGAATCCATTTCAGTTCACACTGATTCAGACAAACACTGGGCTGAATTTTGTGACTTCAGTCATGCTGATGTAAATTCAGACTGACTTCTTAGAGGTCAAGTTCACAATATTCAGTGGACTGGGCTCTGCAGTTGAGTGACTCCAGATCTACTATGACCCAGTGACTCCAGGTCTAGTATGAATGGTTATGTCTACACTTGCTAAAATTAGTTTGAATTAGTTAGTTCGAACTAACTAATTCGAACTAATTTTAGTTACTTCGAATTAGCGATCCCCATTCATTTCAATGGCTGGTTAGTTCGAACTAAGAAATTAGTTCGAATTAACATGGCCACATTGGCTAATTCAAACTAGTTAGTTCGAATTAAAGCCTTACTTCTAAAGCCCTATCCGAACTTATTAGTTTGAATTAAGGAAGCCCTTAATTCGAACTAACTAAAGCCTAGTATAGCCATGGCTTTAGTTAGTTTGAATTAAGCCTCCTTAATTCGAACTAACTTGCCAGTGTAGACATAGCCAATGATATCAGAATCAAGTTAACTGGTTTTGATCCATGTGGGTTAGTGAGTTTCATTTGAATTAATGGCCAAATCCCAAATCTATCCAGCTTTGCAGAAAATTTCACTTTGGGGCAATGTAAATATAAGGTCCCCTCAAACCAATCCAATCCCAGGCCTTCAGTGGTCTGCTGTGTCTGAGAAATCTTTGCATCCTCTTTCTTCAGATTGTGCAGAGGCAGTTTTTTTTATAATTTAGTCTCAAGCAAATGAAAGAAAGTGGAAAACAGAGCAATTAATGTAATTGGAATCCTCTTCTCAAATAGAAATGGAATAATTTTCAATTGGCCTAGCACTTTAGACAGTGGAGTTCATCTTTTGGGACTGCTGTTCTGCCCAAGCATAATAGGATTTGCCCCCAAAGGTCAGCTGCTTTCTTCATTTCAATCATATTCAGCATAGTTTTTTGTTTTTTTTTTCAGACAATTTCAATGTAGCAGAAAATTACCAGCATACTCTACACAAATCTGATTTTTGTTAACCTGACCTCTTATCATGCCAGGGATGCTGTAGATGTCTGAAATCTATGCTTTGGAGGTGGAGTTTCTTTATTCCAAACCAAATGCAGACATTTAAAGAGTCAAACTCTGTTAGCATTCTTTTTGCCAGCCCAGCTCTGGGAAAAATCAGCCCGATTTCCCCAATTTATAAAAATGTGCACTAATTATACTTTTCAAATTAATTTTAATAATAATATTTTAAGTAATTAATAATTAAGAAAACTCCCCCACTACAAACTTCCAGACTGCCTTGTCAGAAAAATCTGGGTTATATAGACAAGCCTTACCATGTGACTCAATGGTCAACTGCAGTTGGCTATCTCAAATGAAGGGAAAAGTATATTCTGTGGTTGACAGCCCTCACCTGAAAATGCCATACACCAGCTTTCTGACAGAGCCAAATCTAAGCATGGTCTTGTTGGAGAGAGAAACTATCCCTAAACATACACAGCCCAAACCATATAGATCCCAGAAGAAATCAATGAGAAACCAGTTCAGCATATGGAACGTAATATGCACCAAAGGTAAAATACCACTAAGCAAGCTGTGTTTTACACTAGCTAATTGTTCCAAGAGGTCTTCAAAGCAAAGCATGCAGAATGCATTGCAATAATCCAGTCTGGCAGTAAAGGCCCAAGGAATCAAAAAATTCCTAAATATATCGGTACCCAAAAGATTAACAAACAGCCAAAGACATCAAAACAAATATAAGAGAGTTTGAACATTAAGGCACAGAGAAAGAGACATACCAAAAGTCTCAGCAGAAACCTGCCATAGAGCCAAAAATTGAATCCCTATCTCTTTGGTCTCAATCCAGTACCTTATCCACAAGGTCATCCTTCATCCAACTCTAGTCTTTGCTCCTATTCATCCTCTGTAATTCAAGAATTAGGAGACATTCAGTTATACTGAAAGGCAAAGAAATACTATGAGAGTCCTGTGGCACCTTAAACACTAACAAATTTCTTCGGGCACAAGCTTTCGTGGGCTCCAATCCACTTCGTCAGATGCATGAAGTGGAAACTACGGTTGAGAGGTATATATATACATGCCAGGGTGAAGAAGGACAAGTGTTAGCAAAGTCAATTCAGTTAGGGTAGATGAGGCCCATTCACACCAGTTGATTAGAAGGTGGGAATGTATGAATAGGGACAATCACTTTTTGTAATGTGTTAACCATTCCAAGTCCCTATTCAGATCCAGTCTAATTGTGTCAAGTTTGCAAATCAGTTCCAGCTCTGCAGTTTCTCGCTGAAGTCTGCTTTTGAAGTTTTTCTGTTGGAGTATGGCAACTTTCAAGTCTGCTACTGAATGTCCAGGGAAATTGAAGTGTTCTCCTACTGGTTTATGTATATTGCCATTTCTGATGTCCGATTTGTATCCATTTATTCTTTGGTGTAAGGACAGTCTGGTTTGGCCAATGTACATAGTGAAGGGGCATTGCTGGCACATGATGGCATTTACCACATTAATGGATGTGCAGGTGAATGAGCTCCTGATGGTGCTGATGTGGTTGGAACCTGTAATGGTATCACTGGAGTTGATTTATAGGCAGAGTTGGCAACAGGGTTTGTTGCAGGGATAGGTTCCTGGGTTAGTATTTTTGCTGTATGGTGTTTGGTTGCTGGTGAGTACTTGCTTCAGGTTGGGGGGCTGTCTGTAAGCAAGGATAAGCCTGCATCCCACGGCTTGAGAGACTGTGGGATCATCTTCTAGCATAGACTATAGATCTTTGATGATGTGCTGGAGGGATTTTAGCTGGGGACTGTAGGTGATGGCCAGTGGTGTTCTGCTGTTTTCTTTGTTGTGTCTGTCCTGTAGTAGGTGACTCCTGAATTCCCATCTGGCTTTGTCAATCTGTTTCTTCACTTCCCTAGGTGGGTACTGTAGATTTAGGAATGTTTGGTAGAGATCTTGTAGGTGTTTGCCTCTGTCTGAGGGATCAGAGCAGATCCGGTTGTATCTTTAGGCTTGGCTGTAGACGATGTATCATGTAATGTGTCCAGGGTGGAAGCTGGAGGCATGTAGGTAAGTATTGCAGTCAGTAGGTTTTCTGTATAGGGTGGTGTTAATGTGTCCATCTCTTATTTGTAACTGTAGTGTCCAGAAAAGTTGATTTCTTGCATGGACTGGTCCAGGCTGAGGTTGATAATGGGGTGGAAATTATTGAAATCCCGATGGAATTGTTCAAGGGACTCTTTCCCATGGGTCCAGATGATGAAAATGTCATCAATGTAACATAGAGAGGCACTGGGGGACAAGATTTGAGGAAGCGATGCTCTAGGTCAGCCATAAAAATGTTGGCATACTGTGGGGCCATGCGGGTACCCATAGCTGTGCCGCTCACTTGAAGGTATAGATCATCTCCAAATCTGAAGTAGTTGTGGGTGAGGACAAAGCCACAAAGTTCAGCTACCAGGTGTGCCATGTCATCATTAGGGAAACTGTTCCTGATGGCTTGTATTCCATCTTTGTGTGGAATGTTGGTATAGAGGGTGTCTACATCCATAATGGCTAGGATGATGTTTTCTGGGAGATCAGTGGTGGATTGTAGTTTTCTCAGGAAGTCAGTGGTGTCACGAAGATAGCTAGAAGCACTGGTGGAGTAGGGCCTGAGGAAAGAGTCCACATAGCCTGGCTATCCTGCTGTGAGAGTGCCAGTGCCCGAGATGACGAGATGTCCAGGATTCCCGGGTCTGTGGATCTTGGGTAGTAGATAGAATACCCCTGGTCAGGGCTCTTGGGGTGTGTCTGTGTAGATTTGTTCTTGTGATTCTTCAGGGGGTTTCTTAAGCAGATGTTGTAGTTTCTTTTGGTAATACTTTGTCATAATGTGCCAAGAACTGAGCTGTGGAACTCTTTGCCACAAGACATCACAACAGCTTAGCAGGATTCAAACAAAAACTAGAAATTGATGTGAAAGAGAACATCCAGAGTTACACTAAATGGGGAACTATAAGGCAATCTTTAACAGAGAGAGTTAGGAAGAAACTGTCCTTTTGGACAGGTGATCCCAAAATAGAGTTTCTTTCACCTTCCTTTGAACCAGATGATACTGATTCCTGTCTGAGACAGGATATTGGTCTGATCCAGTGTGGCAGGTCCTATGGGGAACAATCACACAGCAGCAATACTTACATTTTATCAGAGTGTATCGATCAAATGTGTTGCCTGTTTTTATTATCCCTGACGATTCAGTTAACGTTTAAAAGCAGGGTGAGAGATTACAAATTCACACATACGACATGTTCTTCGCACTCTCTCAACTCGATAGTTCAGGTTTTTCTTAAGAACGTCAATTGTGAGCATCTTTAGGCAGCAGCTTTCAATGTATGTCCTGATTTCAGTCACTCAGCAAAAGACAGAAAGTAAATAGATACTTGTAGGAGGATGATACTATAGGAATTGTTAGGGCCATGGACATTAAAACCCTGGGCTCCTGGAATGGAGTCCCACAGGAACAATGCTCTGGAACCATTTGGGGTGAAGTCGGTCAGGACCTTAGTGCTTTGGACTCTACTGCCTGAGTCTCCATACACCACTGCAACCACCTACTGAATCTGACCTTCGAACATTCAGTGCCCATGCTCCTCCTCAGCTCCACCTGTTAGTCTCCTTGGATGGGATCCTGAGAAGCCCCTATACGGTCCCAAAGGGGCTGTTGGTGACCTGACCTATAGTGGATGCCCCTGGCTGCATCTGGGTATCTGTCATCTGGGCCATGCACCCCTCCTTGAAGTCAGAATGATTCACGTGGTGATCAGAAGGGTTTATTCATTCTCAGGATCAGAGCATAGAAAGACCGTAGAATCATAGAGACTGGAAGGGACCATGAGAGGTCATTGTGTCCAGTCCCCTGCACTCATGGCAGGACCAAGTACCCTCTTAAACCATCCCTGACAGGTGTTTGTCTAACCTGCTCTTAAAAACTTCCAATGATGGAAATTCCACAGCCTCCCTAGGCAGCTTATTCCAGTGGTTAATCACCCTGACAGGAATTTTTTTCTAATGTTCAATCTAAACCTCCTTTGCTGTAATTTAAGCCCATTGCTTCTTGTCCTATCACCAGCAGTTAAGGAGAATAATTTTTCTCCCTCCTCCTTGTAATAACTTTTTAGGTACTTGAAAACTGTTATCTCGTCCCCTCTCAGTCTCTCCTTTTTCAGACTAAACAAACCCAATTCTTTTAAACTTCCCTTATAAAACAAGTGTTCCAGACTTTTAATCAGTCTTGTTGCTCTTCTCTGGATTTTCTACAATTGCTCCACATCTTTCCTGAAATGAGGCACCCAGAACTGGACACAATGCTCCAGTTGGGGCCTAATCAGAACAGAGTAGAGCAGAAGAATCACTTTTTGAGTCTTACTTACAATACTCCAGTTAATACATCCCAGAATGGTGTTTGCTTTTTGTTGTAATAGTGTTACACTGTTGACTCATATTTAGCTTGTGGTCCACAGATCCCTTTCTGCAGTATTGCTTCCCAGACAGTCATTGCCCAGTTCGTATGTGTTGTTCTTTCCTAAGTGGAGTACTTTGCATTTGTCCTTATTGAATTTCATCCTATTTACCTCAGACCATTTCACTAGTTTGTCCAATTCATTTTGAATTGTGATCCTATCCTTCAAAGCACTTGCAACCCCTCTCAGCTTTGTTAATGGATTGATTAGCACTTACAACAGCAACCGAGTAGGAAGCTTCAAAGCCCATTCTCAGGTTCTGCTCCTGAGCCCCATTACAGGAGGGGCTGTCCTGCCAGCCAGTCACCGCCATGCCTCTGCCCCTCCCACACACTTTGTCTCCTTCCCAACAAGGTGGCCACTTCTTCTGGTCTCCACCTGCAACAACCTGTTACAAACTGTTGCAGCAGATTGTCTTCTTGGATCACAGGACTACAGCCATTGTCTGCATCCTTGTGGCTAGGGAAGGCCCATCTGCCCTCTCGTGACCTCTGCAATGATTCCACACTCAGATCCCATCACTGAGTAACATATGGGGAAAACTGAGGCAAACACAGCACTCAGAGGAAACTCCAAGAATATTTCCACTTCCTCACAGCTCCTTATCTCTTATGCTCCTCCCAGCTCTATTTAGCCCATTGGCTACATTATTTCTCTTTTCTCACCACTTTTGTTTTAGTCCAATTGGATTTTGTGTCCATTTAGGGTGTTTATCCTACCCCAAGCTTCAGATTTTCTGGTCCACCCATAACTTTCTCTACATTGAGTGAATTATATGGTGGAAGGTTTTGGGGTGACAGAGCTCTCACTCTAGCACATGCAGCCTCAGCACAACCTTCTCTATACTGGCCTTCCCACCTGTCTCACATTCTTTTGATTGGCCCTTTTCCACAAGTCACGTTAGTTCAGTTCCCATATTAATTCTATCCTTGGCCTTTCAGCTGTGACATCTATTCATTAGATTAAATATGTTCCTGCTAGGATGATTAATTGCATGTCAAACACATATACACATTTCTTGCTGCCCTATTTTTTTCCCCTCTTTCCTTTATTCTCTGTTGGATGCTCTTTCTTGGCTGGAAAGCTTGAACATAAAAAAAAAAAAAAAAAAAAATAAAGAAAAAGTTTGCAGCTGAGCAGCAGGCACCACTATGCTCTCACAGATCAAATGCATACGCCAGCCCTGCCACTGTGTGGCAGAAGTTGTGGATGGATAGGGCACTGGCTATTGAGAGACTTAGTTTCAATTCCCAGCCACAGAGCTATTATATGACTTACATGCAGGCAAGTCACTTCATTTCTATTTGCCCCTTGTTTCCCCTGCCTGCTTTTTGGCTTGTCAGCATAGCTGGTTAAGCTCTTTATTGCATGGTCTGTCTCCCACTCTGTGTTGTGGAATGCCTAGCACAAGGGGACCCAGTTCTCAGGTAGGGCCTGTAGGTAACTACATGCACCTCAAACCCACTGAGTCTATTCAAGGATCTTCCTCCCTCTCCAAATAATAAGAGTCTGAGGCTTCTCCCAGTGCAAACACTCACACTGGTCTATTTATAACAGGGCAAAGAATCCTCCCCACTTCCACTAAGGCCCTGAGGTATAGGACTCCTACCCTTACCATCTCAGGAAGCATATCAAATTCCAGCTTACCTCCCTAACTACATCTCCTTGGATGGCTCCCTAGCAGGCTTATTTATCCAGCCCCCACCCAGGGGCACAGCTGTTTTCATTTGCCTCTTCAGACCAGGGTCTAGCAGGGCCTAAACACTGCCATCAGCTGGGGCTCCTCTCCCCTGCTTTCTGCTGCCTGGCTAATTCATTTACTTCAGCCCAGGCAGCAGGGTAACCATGGCAGAAGCCCTGAGGGGCTTGTTTTCCCTCCACTCTGCCACAGGTCCTATAGATGACACAAGTATAAGGATAATTCTGTTACAAAGGGGTAGCTGTGTTAGCCTAGTTCAGCAAAACAAACAAGAAGTCCTGTGGCACTTTTAAAGACTAACAATTCTCTGGTTTCAGAAAATAGGAGACTTCAGTTCTTTGCTCTAACAGGAGGTTTGCCAACTTGAGTGGGAAAGAACTACCCAGAAAGGCGACCAGGGAGGTTATATTTAAATGTCCCAGAACCAAAAATAAGCATACAGCTCTGGGTGGTGGGTCGACCCATAGTTTCTTTTATTTTATAAGAGGACCCCAAGCAGGTTGAACCTGTCTTTACTCTTGACACCTGGCAGAAGGGTTACATAACTCATTTACATACAGTGAAAATGAAAACCCAAGGAAATACAGGTGTGCACTGATATTTCAGGTTTTCAGGACTAGATTTTAAACTGATATAAATCCATGCGGTTCCACTGACATCAGTTCTACCCGAAAAGCTCCAGGGGGTAGCCATGTTAGTCTGTATACAGAAAAAACAACAAGAGTCCTGTGTCACCTTAAAGACTAACAAATTTCTTCGAGCATAAGCTTTTGTGGGCTGCAACCCACTTTGTCAGATGTTGCTTCTGACTAAATGGGGTGCAGCCCACAAAAGCTTATGCCTGAAGAAATTTGTTAGTCTTTAAGATGCCACAGGACTCTCATTGTTTCTACCAGAGAAGTAATTGCTAATAACAATTAATAACTAATTATAAATGTCTATTCCTGGTGCAGCCTGAGCTTCCACTGATTTTAAGGTGGGTTAGCCACAGACTGAAAAGCAAGCCAAGAGAAAAATATGAAAATGTTTTATTGACAATGACTCACTGAAATATAAAGACTGATCTCTAGAGAAATGCAAATGTGCAATAGAGTTTTTTCATCCTACCCCTTTGCTTTTGAATTGTGTTGATTTGTTTTTCAAACCCCTTATGCCCTTCCCTTTCATGAAGGGCTGTAACTGATCCCTTTCCGATGTGTATTCAGAATGACATTTTTAAACAAACATAAAACATTCAAGAACTTTTCTGCTCTTTCAAACGACTACATCAAACGTAAGAGTGTAAGCGAAACGAATGAGCAGAACTGCTGGTATTCTGTGAAAGTGATGTTTGTTAGGAGTTAAGGATTATTTGAGTTATTAAAAAGTGAAGAAATATGTGATAGCCTAGGACAATTATTTGTATACCAGGGACAGGGCTGTGAGTGGGCCTGCACACCAATGCAAAAGAATAAAGGGGAATAAGACCCCTATTCTTTCACTTTCTACCTGGGCTATCCAAATCAAGGGGCTGGATGCAAGGAAGAAACATATATGTTTGCTCAGAGCAAACCATGGAGGGAGTTGAAGGTCATAAAGGATCACTAGATCATCTACTCTGAACTCCTGCACATCACAGCCCACAAACACCACTGAGGGCCTGCACACTCAGCCCAACAAACCTACTATGATCAAAGTATTAAAGCCCCCAGGACACTCAATTGTTATGTATTCTCAGGCTATCCAAGACCAAGAGTCACCTTGTTACCCTCTGTTTTCAGCAAGAGGTGTGCTTAATTGTGGTAGATGCATACCAGCTTCCTCATACCAACAGCTTCTTAGCCCCTTAAGTATGTTCCTCTGGACTATGCCAGCTCTTTCTGTGCATAATAGGTGCACCCAGCCCCTTAGTCCCTTTGAAGTGTGCCCCTGTGATATCCACCTCCGACAATGCCTACATAGTGATCCCAGCTTCTTTGACTTCAAAGGAGCAGTATACTTCAGTTGACCAGTTTTACCTTAAACCACTGTTCTTGTATAATACACAACACTTTGGAGTGCTTAATATGAACAAACTTGGGTTTAATCAAGGAAAAACAGAGATTCAACTAGGAACAAAGACAGGTGATGGGAATGAATGGTTACAACCCAAAACAAAGCCATAAAAGGTGAACTAGGGCCTACACTTGTGAAGGTAACTACTGATGTCTGATAAAGCGAGGTTTCCCCCTCGCCCCCCCAAAAAAAGTTCAGTCTGTTGAAGCGCTGGATAGCTTCACAGGAAGCAGGATCCAAACTTGCATGAAAAAAACGAGCATCATACAATGGCCTCTCAGTGAATGGATGCAGAATGCCTCTCCCCACTACAAACTAGAAACTACAAAAACAGACTTCAGCGTGAAACTGCAGAGCTGGAGCTGATTTGCAAACTTGACACAATCAGACTGGGTCTGAATAGGGACTTGGAATGGTTATCACACTACAAAAAGGGATTGTTCTGTTCACACATTTATCAACAGGTGTGAATAGGCCCCATCTGCTCTCTGAACTGACTTTGCTAACACTTGCCCTCTTCCATCCTGGCATATGTGTATATACCTCTCCTCTGTGACTTCCACTTCATGCATCTGACGAAGTGGGTTATAGTCTACAAAACCTTATGCCGAAGAAAATCTGTTAGCCTATAAAATGCCACAGGACTCTCGTTGTTGATCATTATAACATGTGAGGGGGCAAAAGATAAAAGACTCTTTCAATAAACACAGAGTGGGAAGAAATTTCCAGAGGGGTAGCCGTGTTAGTCTGTGTACAGCAAAAACAACGAGAGTCCTGTGGCACAGACTAACACGGCTACCCCTCTGGAAATTTCTTCCCACTCTGTGTTTATTGAAAGAGTCTTTTATCTTTATCCCCTTTGCCCCCTCACCCCTCACATATTATAATGATCTTTTAAAAAAAAAAAACAACCTCCAAGTTGTTTGGATTGTTTGAAGTACTCTTTGATGGTTTTTCATTGGCTGTTCTATAGTGGGGCAATGGTAGCCAATTGAACCTAGAATTATATCACCGACTAACGAGGGTCAGGAGGCAGCTCTTTCTTGCACAAATAGGCCACCGCTGAATAATATCACTTCCTGGAGACTCCAGTAATCTTAAAACCATAAGAGCATAAGCCCCAATATAGTTACATTATTCCTTAAATGTCACCGGTATACACATCATGCCACAATTATGAACAGCGTTATGTTGCAAGCTTTCAACAGAGACCTGTCATGTTACTCTTTATGGAGAAATGCCCTGTAAGCAATGCATTTGATCTACTGAGTTTCTAAGGTCTGAGATGAGTTGTTTTCAAAGAACAGGGGGCCCTATGTCAAGGGGAGGGCCGTCCTTGGGGGGGGGGCGAATGGGGCGATCCCCCGGGCCCCGCGGTAACATGGGCCCCGCACTGTCCCGCTCCTAGTGGGGCAGTGTTGGGCCCACGCCGCGGCCCCCCCACAGACGCGCTTCCCCCTGCTTCCTTCGGCAGCAGGGCGAGCCAGTAGCACGTCCCCTGGCTGGTCCCTAGGCCGGCCCTGCTCCCCGCCCCCAGGGCAGAACAGGGAGGCCCAGGGGCAGGGCCGGTGCTTGGGTCCTGGCCTCTGGGGTCCTAGCTGCGGCTGGATCAGCAGCAGCTTCTGCCAGGGAAAGCACCCCACCACCCAGGGCCGTGACTTCAACTCCCCACCTCCCCAGGCCATGGCTCTACGGGGGACCAGATTCCCTGGGGGGAGGAGCAGGCAGCCCCCCCTGCATTCCCCACCAGCATGTGGGGGTGGGGGCCCCACCTAGGCCGATTGGCCCTGGGCCCCGCTCCCCCCTAGGGACGACCCTGGTCAAGGGGCCTTCGTGTCATCGCGCCACAGACGGTAATAGGAGGGACCGAGACACACTGGTGCCTTAGACCCCGTAAGCAGCAGGGAATTGATGAAGTGTGATATAAATAAGTGGTCTTGGCAAGTGATTTGCATCTTATGCTGCAGAGGAAAAAGGACCCTCCACAATCTCTGATAACCTGACATGGGACAGAATTCCTTCCTGACCCAACAAATGGTGGTGCATCGGAAAGAATGGGGAATACAGACAGTCTTGGCTACTTGCTTGTGGGCACAACTGAGCCTCTTCTGGGGTGTGTCATAATTTGCTGTATTAGGTCAGTAACAATTTTTAACCCCAGTCTCAGTCCTCAGGGCAAGGAAGAAGCAGGGGATGAATCCTCTATGAGCCTCCTGGGGCTATTCCTGAATTGATGTGTGTTATACAAAGCCCCTTGCTCAGGTCTCTGCCTGAAGTCACAATTTAGCCCTATATTTTTCATATTATGAGAGCAAACAGGATAGTTGAGGGAAAATAATTCTGAAATAATACAGATGGGCACCTCCGGCATTCATTTTCACATTTCAAGGAACATTTCTGCAGAGATCCCATTCTTTCGATATTAATGCCTTTTTTTTTTGCTTGTAGGTAATTGATTTTATTTCATTAGCATGGATTTTATGTTCATATTTCTGTGTGCACCCCTATTCTTAACTGCCTGAAATGTTACCCACTACATTTCTTTGTATTTCTTGATAGAACAAAAGATAATTGATCCTATAAACAATCCTGGCTGTTCCTAAGGGCTCAGAATAATTGTTCTATTGTGTCCTTGAATAATAGTTATATTTAACAAATATGCAGACTCTGATATTTGTTATTTGACAGAAAGCTTTGAGAAAAATAGTCTGTGCAAATGATGTTAAACTCCTTTTTAAAGATTTCTTTCTTTCTTTCTTTCTTTCTTTCTTTCTTTCTTTCTTTCTTT
>ML685799.1:11123126-11157669 GCA_007922175.1 Pelusios castaneus
TTTCTTTCTTTCTTTCTTTCTTTCTTTCTTTCTTTCTTTCTTTCTTTCTTTCTTAAAGTCACAGATTCCTTTTTGTAGGCTCTGGGCCTTTTATGTTTGTTTTATGATTTTTTTAAAAGATTCTTCTATAAATATTTGAAAAAGAACCATTCCTGCTTTAAAGCTATGTTCAGTGTTTCTTGCCTGATGGCAACTCAATAAGGAAGACTGTATTTTGCTTAGTAAGCGAATTGGGAAACCTCATTTCAAAGTGAGCCACCAACACACTTCTGCTTTAAAACAATAAGCTCCACACCATGCCCATATGAGTGGGAGAAAAGGGAAACAGAAAAGCAATGGATCATTTAGCACTAAGCATGAAATCCATTGCTACTATACTGTACTTTGTTGTTGTACTTGCTGATAGATATGTTACTGATGTGGGAATTTGTTTCTTTGCTGCTGCTTGTGGTGGGGTTTATGTGGATAGATTAGGGGACTAAATTCAGCTGTAGCATAAATGATGCAACTCAACTGACTTCATTACAGTTACATCCATTTACATAAATGTAAAATTTGGTCTATTAAGTTTTTAAATGAAGAAATTCTTTACATTTTTTGGCATTCTGTACAGACTAGTTTAAGAAGAGCGGTTGGCAAGGACTGCCTGATGCAGTGTAGGGGAATGTGAATGCGTTTGGTCCCTTTATGTCTCTCACAATTTTATAGATGAAGCACTTCCTATTTGTTATACTTACAACAAAAGTTAATGGCCCAAATCTCAGCTACGGTTGTTAGGTGAACAGCATAGCTCTAGGGTTGAAACGATGCCCTTTGCACTCTTCCAATCATGAGTTTGCTGTGAGCTAGTCTTTCTGTTCCTGGAATCATTTAGAAATTATGCTAACAGGCTTAAGGGGCCAATACATGGATCTTTGGGTTTTAAGGAAGACCTTCCCATATCCCATTTTCCCTTCACCATGCCCTCTTCATCAGAAGCAGGGAGCAGGATGGAAAAAACTATCACACGAGATTCACAGGTCATAATATCATCCTTTCGCTCATTCACATGACTAGGAACCCACTTTAATAGGTTGCATGTACACTTGTAAATTAAGTCGACTTAAGCTTGCTTAAGTCGACTTAATTTACTCTGCGTCTACACTACACTTTCCTTAAGTTGACTTAAGCAGCTACTTAAGTCGACTTAAGGAAAAATTAAGTCGACTTTCTAAAACCTCATTTTAAGTCGACTTTCTGCTTAAGTCGACTTTAGAAAGTCGACTTAAGCCAGTGTAGATGTGGAGTAGCCCTAAGTCAACTTTGAGTCGACTTAGGGGACTCCAGGGCTTCCCCACTGCCCTCCCTGCCAGGGTGGCTGGCACAGCCACAGCCTGGCTGTGCCCCCCCAAAGGGCAGGGCAGAGCCCTGCCCGCCCTGCCCCTATGCCCTGCCAAGGTCCCTGTCCCCCTTTGCCCTATTGTACCAAGGTACAATAGGGCAAAGGCTGAGCCCCCTGGTACTTGGCAAGGGGTGCCCCCTTGCCACTGTGGACCTGTCCCAGGTCCACCTAGCCCCTAGAAGTCGACCTAAGCATCCAGTGTGGACACTCTAGGTCGATTTTGTAGGGTCCCCCCTAAGTCGACTTAAAATTTAAGTGTGGACATGCTAAGTCAACCTAAATTAACAAGTGCAGACATAGCCATAGAGCCTAGTTATAATGGACCAAAGTGGAACCCCACTTTTATACAGCCCCACACTTGGCAGGGCAGGCTTCAAAATCTGGCTCTGAACTCAGACCTAGCAGCACCAGAGAGAATGCCAAGCATAGAAGTTTTGATTTGAGCATCTGGGTTTGTTTGACACAACACTTTGGGGGAAGGCAGGCTGCATTCAAAATGAGGAGAATAAAGAATGGGAAAATGGTGTGCTAAAAACACAAGCCCACCCAATTACACACATCTCCACTCTGCATAGCTCTGCTTTCTCAGGAAAGCACAAGGAGAAGGTAAGATAAATCAAGGAATTATGCTATGATTTCAGACTGTTATGCATTGTAATACGTTAGGCTATGTCTACACTTGGCCAAATAAGTTGACTTTGTTAAGTCGACTTAGCATATCCACACTATAAAATTAGGTCGACTTAAAGTAGACCTTGCCAAATCGACTTAGAGCATCCACACGGGACACCTACGTCGACTTCTAGGGGTTAGGTGGACCTGGGACTGGTCCATGGTGGCGGGGGGGACACCCCTTCCAAAGTGCCAGGGGGCTCAGCATTTGCCCCATTGTACCTGGGTACAATGGGGGCTGAGCAGGACAGGGGCAGGGTATAGGAGCAGGGTGGGCAGGGCTGTGTCCTGCCCTGTGGGTGGGCATGCCAGGTTCTGGCTGTGCCAGCCACCCTGGCTGGGAGGTCAGTGGGGGAGCCCTGGGGCCCTTAAAGTTGACTTAAAGTCGACTTAGGTCTAATCTGCGTCCACACTGGCTAAGTCGACTTTATAAAGTCTATACTAAGTTCAATAAAGTCGACTTTAAATTTCCTTAAGTTGACTTAAGCAGCCGCATAAGTTGACTTAAGGAAATTGTAATGTAGATGCAGAGTAAATTAAGTTGACTTAAGCAGGCTTAAGTTGACTTAATTCACAAGTATAGACGCACCCATAGGGACAAGCCAGCTAAGGTATCAGAAGTGAAGTGAGCGGAGAGGCAGCCTGCTTCTTATGGGAACTGATGATCACCAGTTGGGACCTTAAGTGTGGTTCTGATAGCCTGACAGGGAGAAGTAGGAACAGCAGCTGTGAACTTTAGGAAAGGTTGAACTCAATGTTGAATGGCTGCTCAAGGTTGTGTTATAATCCTTATATGATTAACAGGTACTCGAAGTTCTTCTCCAACTTCAGTGATAGAAGCTCGCACTTATTAGCATCATGTTTTTTTCCTGGCAGGCTTTGCTTGGATTCACTTGCAAATTATTTAAGCATGGGCATATGTGTATATGGACATTGTATATATTCAATGGCTACGTGAAAAGTCAATTTGGTACAATGAATTTTTCTTAAAGATAAAAGTTTCAGAGAAAACAATGATTCATGTTACGTTCTACTTAGTCCTTATCTGAGCTGCTCACACAGCCATTGTACATTTAGAGCCAGATTCTGCTTCGAATAATCAATGGGAGTTTGCCTTGTCTTCAGTGGGATCGTGACTTGGAACATAAATCCTGGCTCAAAAGCCCAAAAGTCAGTGGAAAGACTTGCATTGACTACTCTGGGTTTTGGATCAGACCCATAGAAAGTGCATATACACATGATCAGATTGAAATCGTTGACTTGACTAAATTACAAATGTGGGAATATTATTGGGTGAACCTAAAAATAAATTATTTCTAAGAAAAGACATTTTAAGCTCTCTGTGCTTAGACATTTCTATAGAAGAAAATCACCTCTCTTTGATACAATACAAGCAGACATATACCTTTTGAATTAGAACAAAATTCAGCCCTTGACATATATGAGGTTTTGTAAAGCAGATTGCAATTAAGAAATGGTTATAATACAGTGACTTGGGTACAATTCTTTTTAACTGCATAGCTTTTAATTGGATCCAACCTACACACCTTGAAGAAACAAACTGAGGATTGATAAGGATACTCATTTTTAAAGAAGAACAAAAGGGTAAGAAAAACGCATAGTATCCTATGGAAATTTTGTTTAGACTACAATGAAGTGGCTGATAAGAGAGTCACATCTTCCTCCCTCCGAAGTTAGACTATACATTTTCTTGTGATTTTCTTTTCTTCATAATATCTACTGTGAGCAGTTGTGTTCTAAGCCATCTATATCTTTTCTAAAACCCAGGACTGAGTCAATACCCACAGATATTTTTCTTCTTGTCACCTTTAATGCCTGGTCTTCATTCTGGCTTTGAGGCCCTGTGCTTGATGTCACCAATTTTGCAATATTTATGTCATGATTTTTGTCAATAAAATGTTTGAGCTGCTTGGAAAGATCTGCTGCTCATTGTAGGCCATTGTCTCTATTTCCAGCCTTAGTTGGGTCTTTTGTCACTCTGTATGTCCCAGGTTATCATGTTTTACAACTAACTTATCTTGGAAATGATAAGAGCACCCTAAGTCATGTTAGAATTGTTTCCCCCCTCAAATATCCTCTCATCTGCTTTTTTTTCCCCTCAGGACCGTGTGTAATTTAGCATCAAACCATCACCTCATACCCATGTATCTTGGTATCTGCACGGTGTTATCGTTTATCTTTCAATCAGTACTTCCTCTTGTAGTTAACTTCCAGAATCTAGTCCTCAAATTCCTTTAGAACATTTCTAAGTTAACCTCAGCTTTGCCAGGAAAAAGAAAAAAAAAAGGTTTAACTTCTTGCTTGTTACTTAATTGGTTGTATGATACATATAAATATATCCACCTGTCCACCACAAACACTTTGCCCCCATGGCAAAGCTAATATGGGAGTGGGGTGGGGAACACACACTCTCTCTCTCCCCTCGCAAACTTTAAGACTATGTGTATGATGCCTTTTCAAGCATATTGTGGAATTGACAAAATGAGGTATACAATATGAATTTTCACAGGGGCTGGCGAGTGAGCCCACGCTGCACTCACCCAGCAGCAGCTCCTGTCCCATGGGGCTAAGGTCCAGTTCCTCCCTCTGAGCTTTGGAGTTGAACAGCTGCGAATCAGAGAGCAGCTACAAATTCTCTAACAAACCTGCCCCTCTCCACTGCACCAGAGGTCTGCTTAGCTGCTGTAGTGAATAAAAAACCCGTAAGTATAACAAGTACAGACAGGGCAAGATTTAGAGCATTGGAAAGGTTTCCAGGAGAGAGATTATTTATTCATCATCTGGTTGGATTCCTTGCCAACGCTTTCCTGGGTTTCCCACCAACTCTTTAGAGACCTCCCTCTCACACTGCTCCTGTCTCTTTTCTCATCCCAGGTAGGTTGTGGCTGGGAATCAACCATGGAGCATGAGGCTGCTTTTGATACATCACAATAGTGATGTTTCAGCAGCAACGCAAAATCTTCCACTAATCCTTGGCTCTGCCTCACCACTCAACAGCTATTGCAAAAGGGTGTGAAAAGCCAAACAGTTTCAATTTTCCTCACAGAATCTCTGACTAAAGGGTTCTGTCACATCCCATTAGCATTTCACTCTGTTACATTTATTGTGAATAGACAATAGGAAGAACATGTTGGAGTTTCAGTTTAAGATTTACCTACATTCACAACACATTTCAAATGACAGTTCAGGGACTGTCTCAGATGTTTTGTGTACTTGGAGTGCTGGAAATTCTGTGTCCAGTCATTTCTATTGGAATCAGTGGGGCACTGCAGATGTATAATACCTCTGAAAATCAGGCTATTTATCTTGGTGCCTAAATAGAACTAAGTGCCTAACTTTAGGGAAATTTTGTCCTTGGTGGTTAAGTTATAGTCACACTGTCTCAAGAAAATGGCTTACGTGACTGTTTATGTCACCTCTGAATTTTACTCTGGGTCTCAAATCCAGAACTGAAAAAAGGTTTCAAAGTTTTGGCTGAATAATGTATTTGGCATTTATTTATTTGCAGTTAATGGCTAGCTGTATTGCTGTTATTATTTGCTGCGTAAATTGTCTAATGGATAACAGCAGGATTGGGCAACAAATATATTTTTAAAGCTGTTTGATTAGTCCTAAGTTGAATTTTATAGGGCCACTTCAGTGTCCCATTCAGTCAACCCAACTTTAGCTTTGTTTTATTATAATGTATTTGTTTATCTTGGAAGAGATACCATACACACGTCACATGGGCATCCAAGTGCCTCTGACTAATCTGAGTCCCTATTCCAGTTATGGATCATCCAATGTTAACTTTTGGAAAGCCTATATAGTTTGCCATAACACCCTATAGCTTGCTGGGAAATTCTTTAGTTGTCCAGGGAAAAATTTAGAGATTTTGAAAAAAAAATCTATTTAAAATCAGGATGAAAAACTAAAATCTTGAATAGTTTAATGAACCAACAATAAGAAAAAAAAATGGTTTGGGGTCAATCAAATCCTTCCATTACAATTTCAAAATGTTTAATTTCAATTTTGACCTTTTTAATTTTGTTAACCTCTTTTAAAATTTCAAAGTGAAAAATTGCTTTGAATAAAAATAAGGATTTTTTTTGTTGTTTAAAAAATATCAAGTGGAACATTTAAACATTTCAAAACTTTCTTTTCCAATTTTTTAAATGAGAAATTTGTGAAAACTGAGGCTTTCCTGCAAATGGTTTTAGTCTCAACAAATCAATATTTTCTGATGAAAAATGTTTAATCAAAAAATCCCTGAGTAGCTGTATTACCAACAAAGGCTATGTCTACACTTGCAAATTAAGTCGACTTAAGGAGACTTAAGTCGACTTAAACAAAGCCGCGTCCACATCTGGCTTTCATTAAGTCGACTTAAGCAGTTCCTTAAGTCAACTTAATAACTACCGGTCTTTAGGTTGACTTAACGCTTAAGTTGATTTGTTAAGTCATCCTAAATCTGAGGTGGACACCCTAGGTCGACTTAATTAGCTAAGTCAACCTCAGTGGCCTCCAGACCTTCCTCCCAGAGTTCCTGGCACCAGGAAGGAAAAGCCTGCCCAGGGCAACCACAGGGCAGGACAAAGCCCTGCCCACCCTGCTTTGCAGAACTGTCCAGGCATCCCACAGTAGCCATGGCACAGGGGAGCCAGCGCCACAGGAGGGCCCGCTCCTGGAGCCACCAAGAGATCCTGGACCTCCTGCAGATCTTGGGGGACGAGACAGTGTACTCCCAGTTGCAGGGCAGTCACCACAACCAGGAGGTATATTCCTCCATCTCCTGGGCCCTGGCAGAGAAGGTGCACACCCGCGACACCCAGCAAATGCGGGTGAAAATAAAGGACCTCCGCCAGGGCCATAAGAAGGCCCAGGATGACAGGCTCTGGGCGGGGGCAGCCCCCCCCCCACCAGCTGCCAGTACTACCAGCAGCTGGATGCCTTCTTGGAGAAGGAGGGCAGTGGCCCACCAGCCCACACCATCGACTCCACTGAGCCCCCCTCCCTTGATAATGACCAGGAGGAGGGCTCGGTGGATGAGAATATGGTGTTGGAGGATGGGGAGACCAGCTCCCAGCAGCAGGGCACCCCACCAGCCCCAGACCCTGCCGCCAGCCTGGAGCTAATCCCTGCCCCAGTGGCAGACCCAGCCATAGAGGAGGAGGAGCAGATTCCCCACACCGAAGGCAACCCAGGCAAGGGGACAGAGTGCCAGACACCTGCTGCACCTGCTGGTGAGTGCTCACTGCCTCTTTCCTTCCCTTCCTCCCTCCCTGCGGGCAGGGCTTTGCATGCTTGTGGGACAGGGACTGCAGGGGGGACATGGCCCAGGAACAGGCAGGGTCAGGGGGGAGACGCAGAGGATCTCCCACAGAGGCAGAGGGGCAGGCAGCCATGTGGCAGGGGGGAGGCTGGAGCTGAGCGGTGCAGTGGTGTGTCGGGAGAGGGAGTGGGGGGACTGTAGGTGGGAATGCCAAGGCCAGACAGTATGCTTCTGATAGCTGTGGCACATGGCCTCAGGAGAGACCCCCGGGACAGGGCTGTCTGCAGCTCACAACTGTGGTCACTGCAGCTGACCTGGGCAGCAGAACATGGCGGCGTGTGCCAAGGGGTCCCTGTCCCAAAGGACAGGGATTGGGAAGAAGGGGGATAGTCAGAGGACAGCAGCTGCTGTCAGTCTGCACACTGCACCAGCTAATGGGAGGAACTCTGTTTTTTGCTTCTCTCTGGCAGCCCCTGCGCCCTTGAGAAGCAGCACTCCCAGGACCCCCCGGCCCCAACCAGGAGGAGGAGGAGGCATATCGCTCTTGGGACAAGAACCTGGGGGAGCTGGTGCGCATCACTGAAGAGTCTGAGGAACTTCTGACGGCCTGGCAGGAGTGGTGGATGCCCACCAGAGGGCCAGCCGGGGGATGCTCCAGCACCTGGTTGACCTTGCTGAGCACCAGACTGTAGCCCTCAAGCACCAGACTGCAGCCTTGGAGTTCCAGACAGAATCCCCGGAGCACCAGACCATAGCCCTCGAACAGCAGACAGCATGCCTGCAGCAGCTGGTGGAACTCCGATACCTCTGCCCCGGACCCCAGCATCCCTCGTCGCCAGCAGTCCAGGACACGGGTGGATGCGTGCAGGCTCAGGACCTGCCTGCCCCAGGCCACTAGCCCCAGCTCCCCACCCCACCCCTCCTCCCCCAAACTGCCACACTCCCCCCAAAGCCTGCAGCTCCCACCTGTTGAGCCGGTGGTTGAACAGCTTCCTGCTGGCATCCATGTTGGCTGAGTATGGCTTCATAAGCCATGGCAACAAGGGGTAGGCTGCATCCCCCAGGATCAGGATGGGCACCTGCATGTCCCTGAGGGTGATGTTGTGGGGTGATGTTGTGGTTGGGGAAGAAGGTGTCCGCCTGCATATGCTGGTACAGGCCAGAGTTCCTGAGGACGCAGGCATTGTGCGCCTTCCCTGGCCAGCCCATGTAGTTGTCCTGGAAGATCCCTCGGTGGTCCACAAGGGCCTGCAGGACCACGGAGTAGTACCCCTTGCAATTCTTGTTGTCATTGGCACGGTGTTCCAGGGCTCGGATGGGGATGTGGGTCCCGTCCATGATGCCCCGACAATTGGGGAAGCCGAGTCCTGTGAGGCTGTCAAGGGTATCCTGCAGGTTCCCCAGGGTGACGAGGTGGGCTAGCAGGACCTGTTGGTGGCCCTGCTAACCTGCATGAGGGCGGCCCCCACGGTGGCCTTGCTGATGTGAAACTGGAGGGCTATGGAGCGGTAGGAGTCCAGGGTTGCCAGCTTCCAGACCGCGATGGCCACTTGCTTGTCCACAGGCAGGGCAGGTCAAAGTTGGATGTCCATGTGCTGCAGAACCGGTGTGAGTTCACGGAGCAGCTCGAGGAAGGTCCGCTTGCTCATCCAAAAGTTCTGCAGCCACGGTTTGTCGTCCCAGATGGTGAGGATGACACAGTCCCACCAGCTGCTGCTGGTTTCCCATGCCCAGAAGCGATGGGGCAGCTCGCAGAGCCAGCATGGTGGTGGGCATGCTGCTGTCTGCCCCCGCGCTGTCGGGGTCCCAAAGAAGCGTGATCCAGGAAAGAGAGCGCTTGGCAACGCATAGCAGGTGCTGAACACCCACCTGGCAACTTGCAGGAATGGAGTGTGGTCCATGATTTTCTCAGGCTCCATGTTGCCAGGCACAATGGAGAAGGTGCTGAGCTCACTTCCTGTTTTATAGGAGTGGCCAGGGGAGGGGGGGGTACTTCTCTGGTGCCACATGGCACACTTCCCACAATGCACCACACTTCAATCGATCTAGCAACTGCTAGTGTGGCCATTGGCAGTCGCCTTCAGTTTCTAGTGTGGACTCTGTAAGTCGACTTAACAAGGTCGACTTTAAGTCGACTTAAGTTGACCTTGTTAAGTCGACTTAACAGAGTCGACTTAGTGTTTCTAGTGTAGACATAGCCAAAGATCCTGACACTGAAAATTTTCCCAGTTCCACCCCCTCCTCTCCACCCCTCCTGCCACCCAGTTTAGATGCTTCTTGTGTAAAGTTTTCCCCAAAGCACTGGATGTTCCATGTTGTGATCTGTGACAATGTAGCTTTACTCTCACTAATGCGCCCACGTGAAGGAAGCACACGTGCATATTAAAGGCAGTTTCTTGTAGGTCTATTGTAGGTAGTGTCCTCCATTATGAAAGGATGGCAAGAGGCAGCAGCACCACCTGGTGGTGAAAGTCATATTGAAGAATTTGCAGCAAACACAGAGGGTCAGCATCTGCTGCTTTTGAAAATACTCTGGTGAAAGTCCATTCTTTTTCTGAAGTTGGTGCTCATTCTAATTGTCAAAATGTTATTCATCCTTAAGCGATGCCAATATTCTGTATGTCTGCAGAATAGCTGAGACTCTCACATGTGCCTTTTTCATTCTGATATGCAGACTATTCTTTTTTTTCTGTGTATGAAGAGTTCCTAGCACAATGGGTCCTTGGCCCATAATGTAGGTTCCTAGGCACCATGATAAAACAAAGAATAAGAAATTATTTTTGTATTACAGTAGAACCTAGAAGTCCCAGCCATAGAAAGGTCCCATTATGCTAAGCCCTGTAAACACACAATAAGAGACAGTCCCTGTTGCAAGGAATTTGCAGGGTAAGAAACATTATTATCTCTTATTTTACAGGTGGAGAAATGGAGCACTGACCAGTTATCTGCCTTACTCAACATAACGAAGATTAAAGCCAGGAACTGAAATAAGTTCTCCTGGATGCCAGTCCAGTGCCTTAAATACAAGAGCAGTCTTCCCCTCTCATTCATACTGTTGTGAATCCTTTGTACTTCAGTCCACTCTGGACTTACAGACATCTAGAGAACTTGTCTCAGAGCTCCTTATTGAAACTATTCTTCACTTCCCAATGAAATACCATTAATTATCCACCATGATTTATTGTGGAGAAGACTGGAGACTAAACACAGGCTCAACCCTGTGGTGGTGTGATCAGCCTCTAAGGTATTATGTGGGGAAGTGAAAAAACGATTTGAGTAAGTGGCACTGAGACAAATTCTGCTCTCACCTATTTGAGGTAAATCTGGAGTCAATGGAGAATGGAGTCCTCTCTCACTCAAGGGCTTCATCTACACTTGTAAATTAAGTCGACTTAAGCTTGCTTAAGTCGAATTAATTTACCCTGTGTCTACACTACAGTTTCCTTAAGTCGACTTAAGTAGCTTGCTTAAGTTGACTTAAGGAAAATAAAGTCGATTTAATGAAAATTAAGTCGACTTTATAAAACCTCCTTTAAATTCGACTTAAGGCTGAAGTCGACTCCCTAGAGTTCACTTAAGCCAATGTACATGTGGGGTAGCCCTAAGTCGACTTAATTAAAGTCTTAGTTAAAGTCTACTTAAAATTACAAGTGTAGACATAGCCAAGGCTATTGGATACCAAAGTTTACTTCTAAACTCATAGTTCGCAAATGGAAATCAACAAACTGTTGAACATAATAACTTAAGAAGGAGCATGTGTGAAATTATCCTTTTATTGTCATAACAAAACAATTAGACGGGAACTGTTTTGTTTGAACATGGGGGGTAAATTGGGACAGATCAAGTGATGGAATAAAGTTAAGATGACAGCAAAACCTATAACAATTTCACCCTCCGTTAAAAATGCAATTGGCAGAAAATTAAAAAATACAGTGACATTATCTGCTCTGCTTGAAGAACCAATGTTGGTCATATGTGGCCATACAACCTTGATACGGAGAAGACAGAACTGACTGATCTTCTCTGTGTAGTCCCTGATGCGTGTAAGTCATTCTGATGTTTAATTGAAGTTGGGAGAAGCCAGCCTTTGACAAAAGGCATTTATTTTAACTATTGTATTTGAGACTAATTAATTTTTTCATTTTCAGCATGCAAAATATTCAGGCATTTGTAGATAAAGATGAGATTATTAAAATTATCTCTTTCCCCAGTGGCTAGGAAGGCAACCATTCACTCAAGGTAATAGTTGTAGTTGTTAAACTGGTTTCATTATAAAGCAGGAAGCTGGCGATGTATTTTCTTATACATGTAATTCAAGAAGGAAATTCTAATGTCTTCTCTGTTGTAGTGCTTACAAAGCATGCAACAATGTCGGTGTCCTCTGACTACCTCTTAGATTACTAATGGTAATAGTTTCACTGTTACTTTATGCGCTGCTCCAATAGACTATAAGATCTTTGGTGCTGGGACTGTCTTTATGTGTTTGTACATTGCCCAGCATAATTTTCCCATGACTGGGTGCTCCTGCAATTCAAATAATAAAAAATAATCTATTCTATCCATTTTCTATATTGCATCAGTGCTGCAAACATTAATGCACTTGATTATTGATGGAAAATTTCTGTGAGAGGCAATATGACCTAGCGGATACAGCACAGTTCTACAACAGTTCAGGGTAACTGCACCTGCATTTCTCCTCTGTGGTCCTTCAATGCCATCCACTCAAAACTCCTGGCTTTTCAGCTGTCACCTGTCTTGGGCAGAGACCTACCTCTCTCTCTCATTCCTGACCAAGATTTTTCCAGACTGCACAATTCCTTCTTCACATTTAAGCAGACTGCCTAAATAGGCTAACAGTGTGTGCACTGGTGCCTCACTCTAGGTGTCCAGTTGCATATCACCAACATAAGTCCCAGAATGATCCACAAATCAGGAGGAGATAGACATTCAGTCAGCCAAGTCATATGAGGGTCCCAATCCAGTACATGTCCTCAGAAATTGAGTATTCTATTGATTCCCATTCAAAATTTAGGACGAGATGGCAGTGCTCATCTTATGATGTAGCCCCATGGTAGGGGTACCATTTGCATGAAATATGCAAGACTCAGGTTCACTTTTCCCCCTCTGCTAGAGGGGGCAGAATGGATTTGAATAGGGGTCGCCCACCACTGAGGAACTAAGGGATATTCTGTATCCAAAGGGGTAGCCGTGTTAGTCTACTGCAGAGAAACAGAGTCCTGTGGCACTTTTAAAGACACCACTCTCAATCTCTTCTAATGAAGCTCTTCTACTCTGGATAAATAATGAAAGAGTGATTGGACCATGGGGACCAGTCCGAAATTCTCCTGCTACCTAGGGAGGATCCTAACCATTGGACGACAGAGTCAGTCTCTCTCTCATTGAGGATTGAGGGAGTGATTTCGGAGGGAGGTTGAGACAGGATGTGATTTGCTATTCTCTGTTTCAGGAGTTTGGATGTTTTGTAGTTGTTTAGTTTTGTGATTGTTGTGAGGTTAGCTTCAGGGTTTTTATCTGCCTTTTTTGCTGGTATGGCCAACCCAGGGGACAGAGAGGACAGTCTAGTGTGGATGTTGAGGCTTTAATGTGTGGCCGGGGTGGCCAGTTTTGCTCTGCCTCTATGGAGGAGTGTGATCTAGCTGTGGGGTATGTGACTGAGTTTATAAATGTGCAGTGTGCCTCACAAGGCTGTTATGTTTGTTGCTGCACTTGGCCTTGTGGAACAGGCTGTTGAGGAGGGGATCAATGTGCCAGTTGGTTTTGTTCCTATCATGCGCCTCTCAACACGTGCTGTGAAAGTCACTAACAATAGTTTCCCTCCTTTTTCTAGGAAATGAACAGCTGCTTAGGGACCTGGCAAGTTGTGGTGGGGTCACTAGCTCCGCAAGGAAAGTTATAAAGGGGTTGTAATTGGGCTATAAAATCCTGGAGGCTCATATCTCCTGTATTTTCACAGGCAGGATTTCATGATATTAAATGATGCCTCTAAGGTTCTCAAAGTTTCCGTGAAATATAGGATTGAGGAGCGTGACTACATCATGTTGGTTACCACTGAGGACATGGCCTGGTTTTATTGGGGAGAGCTGACACATTTAGTCCATCAATGCTGTTGGAAGAGGCAGGCTGTCCCAGGAATGGTGAGGCTGTGCCTGCAGGCCTGGCCCAAGGGTTTTTGGCACCATAGGCAAACTATGATTTTGGCACCCCTCCCCCACATGTTATAAGAGATAACTTTAATATATATAGATGCTAAAATAGAGAAAAACATTCACTTCCATCTAATTTGGTGCCCCTTAAAGCCTGATGCCCTAGGTGACTGCCTAGTTCACCTATATGGTTGGGCCTGTGCACCTGGGAATCTGGGAGTTTCTGTGAGTAAAGCATAGGGTACTTGTGGCAGAGACTGGATGCCAACGGACTCCAGCTGTCTTTGGGTAAGTTGGCTCTGTGGGGTTTACTGCCCCCTTTACAACCTGCGGAGATGGCATTATTGGTTCTTTGGTTCCTCATTCAGTAGCCTCTTGACTTGAGCCTGACTGTGACATGGAGGCTTGTCTTAGAATCATAGAATCATAGAATAATAGGGTTGGAAGGGACCTCACGAGGTCATCTAGTCCAACCCCCTGCTAAAAAGCAGGACCACTCCCCCTAAATTATCCCAGCCAGGGTTTTGTCTAACCGAGCCTTAAAAATCTCCAAAGATGAAGATTCTATCACCTCCCTAGATAGCCCATTCCAATGCTTCACCACCCTCCTAGTGAGAAAGTTTTTCCTAATATCCAACCTTGACCTCCCCAGCTGTAATTTGAAACCATTGCTCCTTGTTCTGTCCTCTGTTACCCTTGAGAACAGCCTAGCTCCCTCCTCTTTGGAGCAACCCTTCAAGTAGTTGAAGGTTGCTATCAAATCTCCCCTCAGTCTTCTCTTCTGTAGACTAAATAAGCCTAGTTCCTTCAGTCTTTCCTCATAACTCATGTGCCCCAGCCCCCTAATCATTTTTGTTGCCCTCCGCTGGACTCTTTCTAATTTGTCCACATCCTTTCTGTAGTGGGGAGCCCAAAACTGGACACAGTACTCCAGATGCGGCCTGACCAGTGTCGAATAGAGGGGAATTATCACATCCCTCGATCTGCTGGCAATACTCCTACTGATGCAGTCTAATATGCCATTGGCCTTTTTGGCAACAAGGGCACACTGTTGGCTCATATTCATCTTCCCGTCCACCATAACTCCCAGGTCCTTTTCTACAGCACTGCTACTTAGCCGATCGGTCCCCAGCCTGTAGCAGTGCATGGGATTTTTCCGTCCTAAGTGCAGGACTTTGCACTTGTCTTTGTTGAACCTCATGAGGTTTCTTTCGGCCCAGTGTTCCAATTTGTCCAAGTCTCCCTGGATCCTGTCCCTGCCCTCCAGAGTATCTACCATTCCCCCCAACTTGGTGTCATCCGCAAACTTACTAAGCACGCAGTCTATTCCATCATCAAGATCATTAATGAAGATGTTGAATAGAACCGGCCCCAGGACCGACCCCTGGGGCACTCCACTCGTTACCGGTTGCCAACAAGACATCAAGCCATTGATTCCTACCCGCTGAGCCCATTGATCTAACCAGTTTTCGATCCACCTTACGGTCCACTCGTCCAACCCATACTTCCTTAACTTGCCGATGAGAATGCTGTGGGAAACCGTATCAAAAGCCTTGCTAAAGTCAAGGTATATCACGTCAACGGCTCTTCCCGCATGGTGGGATGGATTCCATGGCTTAGGCTGTGGGTTCTGGCTTGTGGGCAAAGCCCCAAGCTAAAAAGCAGCTGTCAAAGGCAAAGAAGGCCCCAGTTTCTGAGGGTGCTGGGAAGAGGGCTAAATTAGTCAATGCAGCCAGGGTGAAAACTATGGACTGTGCTACTGAGGGTCATTCTTTGGTTACAAGCATAAGGAGTTCTCAGGTATTAGTTTTACCTAATCCCTCTGGTCTCTCTTTGGTTCTCCTCTAGATTCATAGAATTGTAGGTTTGTGTGGTAGGGAAGGTAGCCCACCCCAGGAAAAAAAAAGGTTAATGGAGTCCTGGAGAGGCTGCAGACATAGAAGCCAGTGGGAAAGGCAAAGAGGATGCACCCAATTGGGGCCAGGCAGGCCCATATAAGAAAGGTTGCCAGCAGCAGAGAGGGATCAGTCACCCTTAGGAACTCCTGGAGAAAAGTCTGGCTGATCTGCAGAGTGAGGTGGGTCAGTTCCCTGGGATACGGCAGGAGCAGACTCCAGGTAAGGAGCAGCTGTGAGTCCTGAAGCAAGGGCTGGTGGTGGACAATTGGCCAAGGATTGCCACAGCCAATCCCTCTGGAAGGGGGAGAAGCAGGGACTGAGCAAGCCAGTGGGCTGTGCTTCAAAGCAGATGCTGGCTTGCAGGAGACATGAGTTCACCTGAGCAATTCCCCAAGATGGCCATGAGGAGGTGCTGCGGTGGCAAGGAGGAACACTGTCACAGTCTAGAAGGGACATTGAGAGGTTTTCTAGTCCAGTCACCTACACTCAAGGCAGGACCAAGCATCTAGACAATCCCTGATAGGTGGCTGTTCAACCTACTCTTAAAAATCCCCAGTGACAGGGATTCCACAACCCTCCAGTGCTTATCTATTCTGATGGCTAGGAAATTTTTCCTAATGTCCAACTTCAACTGCCCTTGCTGCAGTTTAAGCCTCCTGCTTCTTGTCCTACCCTTAGAGATTAAGGAGAATATTTTTCTCCCTCCTCCTTATAGCCATATTTTATGTACTTGAAAACTGTTATGATGTGTGGTCCCTCACTCCTCCCCCGAGTCTTCTCCAAACTAAACAAAACCTTCCCCCCTCCACCCCTGTTTTCCCTCATAGGTCATGTTTTCTACACCTTTAATCACTTCTCTGGACTTTCTCCAGTTTGTCCACATTTTTCCTGAAGTGTGGTGCCTAGAATTTCACACAATATTGCAGTTGAGGACCAATAAGCATGGAGTAGAGTGGAAAAATTACTTCTTGTGCTTTTGATTACAACACTCTTGCTAATACCTTACCTTTTTTTTGCAACAATGTTATACTGTTGTCTCCCATTTGTGATATACTATGACCCCCAGATACCTTTCAGTAGTACTCCTTCCTAGGCAGTCATGTCTCATTTTGTATGTATTCAAACTGATTGTTCCTTCCTAAGTGGACTACTTTGCATTTGTCCTCATTGAATTTTATCTTGTTTTCCTTCAGACCATTCCTTCAGTTGTCCCGATCATTTCAAATTTTAATTGTATCCTCCAAAGCACTTGCATCCCCTCCCAGCTTGGTGTCATCTGCAAACTGTTTGTGTGCACTCTCTATGGCTATGTCTACACTTGTTAATTTAAGTCGACTTAGCATGTCTCCACTCAAAAACTAAGTCAACTTAAAGGGGACACTGCCAAATCAACTTAGAGTGTCCACACTGGACTCCTAAGTTGACTTGTAGGGGCTAGGTGGACCCAGGACAGGTCCACGGTGGCAGGGGGAGCACCCCTGGCCAAGTGCCAGGGGGCTCAGCATTTGCCCCATTGTACCTGGGTACAATGGGGGCTGAGCCAGACAGGGACACTGGCAGGGCATAGGAGTGGGGTGGGCAGGGCTGTGTCCTGCCTGTAAGGGGGGCACGCCTGGCTCTGGCTGTGCCAGCCACCCTGGCAGGGAGGGCAGTGGGGGAGCACCGAAGCCCTTTAAGTCGACTTAGGGCTATTCTGTGTCCACACTGGCTAAGTCGACTTAATAAAGTCAACTTAGCCAGCAAAGATGACTTGAAACGAGGTGTAATAAAGTCGACTTTAATTTTCCTTAAGTCGACTTAAGCTGCTGCTTAAATTTATTTAAGGAAAATGTAGTGTGGACACAGATTAAATTAAGTCAATTTAAGCAAGCTTAAGTCAACTTAATTTGTAAGTGTAGATGCACCCCATGCTATTCTCTAAATAATTGATGTAGTTATCGAACTGAACTGAATTCTGAACTGCCACCTGGTGGACCCCACTCAGTATGCCCTTCCAGCTTGATCGTGAATGACTGCTATAGGCCGTGGAGGTCCCCCTCACTTCCCAGCATGTTTCTAGAGACCTGTTAATACTGTAATAACAGCATAAAGATGTTGTTTACTTATTTATTTAGCGATGGGGTGCAGGGGACAGGACTTTTTTTTTTAAGGAAGGCAATTTATGAAGGGTTAAGCTGCAACAGGAAGGTCCCACACTTCTTGCAGAAAGCGCAGACTTCCTGTTGAGTCCCACATGTTTTTATCAAGGAAAAGGAATCAGTTGCTGAAAGGTTCCTGGTGTCAGGAAGGTGACACCCAGCTGGACACAGTCAGGACTCCCTTATGCTGGAGGCAGAGGGAAACTCTGGGCAGATTTACACTGGCTGCCTTTTCTGGCAGCAGTCGAATGGAGATATACAAGCTATTTAAAAATAGCTTGTACATCTGCATTTGGCTTCTCTAGTCCCCACATGTCTGAGTCAAAGGGAGGGCCTCCCTTCAACTCAGCACTTAGTCCCCAGTTGCCAGGGTGGTGTTCAGAGATCGACTTCCTGATCAGCTGAGCAGTTTTCACAGATTTGAGCTGTAGATCAGGAAGTTAAAGTTGACGGCGATGAATTTGCCGCCTTCAGTGAAGACTAGCCCAATATGACTCTCAGCCCTGTGTGTCCTGAGAACCATCACATACAAGTGTCTTTTTTTAAAGTCGCTTTTTAAAAAACTATACCTACCAGCAGGTCTATACAGCAGAGTTGCATGACTATATAAATATACAACTGTGCACAGGACTTCTTATTGTTTTAAAAATAGTCTCAGTGATTTTATTTTCCCCTGGTGCTCAGTTGTTTCTATACTGTATCTAAAGGGGCTCGCAAAAGGAATAAGTACAGGTCATTTGTCCTTTTCCATTCTTGTTATAATCTTTGCCAGGAAAATGGATTACTCCTTTTGCCATTTCCTTTTCTTATTACAACTTTTGTTTTGAGTGTGAGCTCCCTCATTGCCAATCTCTCATATTCCATCAATTAGGGGAGAGGACTTGATATTCCATCAATTAGGGGAGAAGACTCGGAGTACACTGCTTCTTTGACCTTTTCAATATTCTGAATTTTGATTGGGTGGCATTTCCACTCCTTAAAGATTACGGGTTGCACTGATGAGGCTAGAATAGCAGCCAATCAAATGAAATGAATGCAAACTGAAAGCAAAATCAATTACTGTTGCTGCAAAACTCTAATCCTAACCCAATATTTTTGAGCTACTTACCCTCATCCCCTTCAGGGCTGCAATTCAGGTCAATGACTGAGATTCAAGTCCAAAGAGCCCTGGTACTGTGCCTAAGGACTCCTTGTTTGTTTGGCTGACTTAGACTAACATGGCTACCCCTTTGGAACCTAGCCTAAAGGAATCCCTAGCAGATGTATTGACCAGTGGTTCTCAACCAATGTGTTAGAACCATAAATGGTAAGTGTGTTGCAGAGAGCCAAGGAATTTGCTGGATTTAGCTGGGGGAGGACGGGGGGGCTGGCGTGTTCAGTAGGGTCACGATATGCTGCAAAGTGTGTTGCGACCTGCAAAAGGTTGAGAACCGCTGGTATTAACAGTTCAACCAGACCCTACTCCCATCTGCTTGTAGCATCCTTATGGACAATGCAGATGCTGTGGACAGGGAAGATTGCAAAACGAGGGCCATAGTCCAGGAGCATAGAGGGTAGTCCCCAAACTGATGTTTATTATGCCAGGGCTGAGCCTGCCAAAACACCCAGCCATGGGATCAAGAAGTTCCTTTGTGGATCTCCTATTCTGCATTCAGCAGAAATTTCCTCCCATGATCACTTCGAGTTTAATTCTTGCTTTGCAATAAAAACCTTGTTCTGCAAATACACCCAAGCAAGTCCAGAAAACTCCATGTTTACCACATATGATCTTCCATCAGCACATTTCTTGGAAGTTTGAGGCAAAGTCAGACAAGGAATTCTGGTTATGAAAAATAATATGATCTTATTTCTCAAGCATTTCCTTAACTATCTGTCCTAGCCTGAAAGCAGTTTGGACTCTAAACTCCTAATTTGTTTCCAGTCTGTTAATCTTGGTGCTTCTGACTGAAGGGAAATGGAATAGAACAGATTTACAGGACTCATGCAAGCCAAAAATGTAAAACCAGGAACACCTCATTCCAGTTTTGTATCAACTTCCCCTCCTCCCCCATGTCCTTCATTTCCCTCAATCAGTGTTCTCTTCCCCCCCAGTGGGTCTTCCAAGTTTAATTCGTTTGTTTATTTATTTATTTATTTTTAAATAGCCTTTATATCCATTTCACCCTTTTGGAATGTGCAGCCCTATAAAAAGCTCTGTAGTTAGAAACAACACGATGTTCCCATGTCAGCATACTGAGACCGACTGTCAAATACTTTGTGCTAACCATTCTAAACAACCGCCTTGATTCTGCGGACGTTTTTACATGTGCTTACTTTAGTACCCATCTGACCAGTCCCCTTTGAGGCCAATCGGAGTAGTTATATGCTTAAAGGAAAGCATGTGAGAAAATGTTTGCAGAGCCAAAGTCAGCTCAAGTCTACCAGCACAGCCATCTCAGTCGGGAGCACCGAAATAGTTATACCAGCACAACCTGGACCGCAGAGGCGGCTTTTGGGGTAGGCGAAGTAGGCGGATCCCTAAGGCCGCAAGCAGTAAAGGATCCTGACACCTACCCCAAAAGCCGCATCTGCCTTGGTCAGCAGCAGGAGGAGGAGCTGAGCTCAGGGGCCAGGGCCATGGGGTGGGGAGCTGGCGCAGGAGGGAGGGCAGGGTGGTGATGGGGGTGTGGGGGTGAGGGGAGTGGGGCCACAAAGGGGAGCCCCCATGGGCCTATAGCGGCCCCACAATGGGCCTTCGCCTAGGGCCCCCAATAACCAAAGGCCGCCTCTGACCTGGAGTGTGGACACAGTTGCATCTGTATAAAGGTGTCTTACACAGTATAGTTTATTCCCCTTCACAACCAGGGAAAATCTATTTGAGTATAAGCAGCTTTATAGTGGTGTAATTGAGTTCACTCCAGAGGTGTTGTCCCACTTTAACTGTACTGATACAGTGGAAGCGGCACAAACTGAGTGCAGACAAGGCATAATTTACAGAAACACCTCCCCGGTTTAGCTTGGTAAGACCCACTCTCCCCATCAAACCCTAAAAAGTCTCTTCACTTTGAATTTTCTTCAATAGTTTCAGCTGCTTTTTGTGTCTTTCTCCAAGATTGCTGTTTGCCTTTGTGTTGTTCATGAAACTTCTCCAAACAAGGAATGATGCCTTGACTCTGATCTGTGAGGCTTTGTGTCATAGGGAGGAGCCCTTTCCCTTAGCCGGAGTAATAAGAAAGCAGCATATATAGTTTTGTAATCTGTAGGCCTCTATTTCACAGTCTGTACATTTTCTTTGCTCTGCCGGTTCACTAATTCAAATAATATAACTTTTCTATAGCATTCTACAGCCTTTGATCTCAAAGCACTTTCCAGGGACATCACCACCCCCAGTTTACAGATGGGTCCACTGAGGAACAGAGAGCTGAAGCGATTCCCCTCAGGTGTTTGTTCCTTGTGCTAGTTTCTTATCCAGGCCTCCATGTTGGGTAATCTCACAAATCCAGTCAATTTCAGGTTCTCCAATGGTCACTGGCCATTATTTTTTCAAAGAAGGAAAGGGGGTCTGACTCCTCTTCTTCTGATAATCCCTTGGGGAGATCTGTGAGGTCATTAGGACAAACCCATCAAAATTTTGGAAGGGGAGCAACAGAACTATCCAATGAACTCCATGACTGTTTCCTCCTCTTTGGATCTTCCCCATTCATCTGTCTGAAGGAAAGGAGGGGGAAAACTGCTCCCATAGGACAGAATTGTTACATTATGCCTCAAATGTAGCAATAGTCCCACCTTAAAGTGGATGATACCCCATGATAAAAATCCTCAGCAGCCACTAGATAGTCTCCCAGTATAACTAATGAGAATTATCCTGCTTCCATATCCCTACAATGGAAATTTCCCCCTCAGGGCCAAGGGCCTGATCCAAAGCTCAGGAAACAGCAGGCCTAGGGGCAGGGGTGTAGCCAGGCTGGGCCACTAAATCTGTAGGGTGGGTCCAGCCACAGGCAGCTTCTGCTGCACCAGATAAGTTTTGTGCCACTGCCAGGATCTGTGGTTGGCAGGCCTGACCTCAAAGTGGATAGGCCCCAATCCACCCAGCCCCACCCGTGGCTTTATGTGTGTTGCAGGGGGAGGGGGTGGGGAGATAGTGTCAGCACAAGACTTCTGCACCATTAAGTCCCACTTAGTTAGGGTTTAATTGGGACTCACATGGTGCATGACCTCCTACGCAATGGGGACTTTCTAGTCCTTATGTGCCTGGGTTAACATGGCACTGAGATTCTGCAATGATTGTTTTGTTTGCATATATGTTTGCAATTGCCCCAAAATCCCAAAGAATTTGAAAAAAAAACCCCAGAAAAAAATAACCCACCCTTTTTTTCCTGCTGGTACACAAATGTTCTAAACTCTTTGCCTTGTTCAGCTTTAGAATATAGAGGCAGACAGCCCATGATGATAAGCACCAGAATGTAAAATAAAATGTTTTCACTAGCCAGACAGATACCAAAATTTATAACAGTAATTCTCCTTCTGCTGTAGCAACAAATTTATTAATGATAATATTTAGTGATATTTCCCCTTTGGCTAAGCAGTAGACAAATTTGAGACCTTTTTGGATGGTTTTCTGTTTGGATGAGAAATCAGTGACATAAAATCATGATATTTTCTTTGTGTACCTTGTTTATTTACTAAAATGAACACTCATCCTGTTTCCTTGAATAGCAGCTGGAACAAATTGTGCATAGGCAGAAATCCCAGATAAAGAACTACAAACCATCTCAAGAAGTAGGCAGATTTTTGCCTTTGCTTCTCTTCAGGAACCCACAGACTCCTTCCATGTGCTCACCCCAAATGTTTAAGTTTAACACATTGTGTTATTCCAACTCCTGCCTTTAGAGTAGCGATTCCCAAACTGGGGGTGTGCCCCCCATGGGGGTGTGAAGAAAATCCACGGGGGGCGTGAAGCTGTGAAATTTTCGTAGTTAAAAATGTTTGCCTCAGGAAAACCTATTGGTGGTTATTTTTAATTGTACAATTACTAATTTAATTTTTGTTAAAAGGGTGTCGGATGATGGTAAAGGAGAAGTGGGAGTGAGGGTTTCTCAAAAATCAGAAAGGAGGCATGATGCCGAAAAGTTTGGAAGCCTGTGCTTTAGAGCCTTAAAAATGTTATTAGCTCCATTCTCTTTTGATGGGGTCTCAGGGCATCTAGCCTTGTCCATTAATCTCATAACATCCTTTTTCTAATGACCCACTGGC
This sequence comes from Pelusios castaneus, assembly GCA_007922175.1. Classification (NCBI taxonomy): domain Eukaryota; kingdom Metazoa; phylum Chordata; order Testudines; family Pelomedusidae; genus Pelusios; species Pelusios castaneus. The sequence continues at coordinate 11,145,887 of ML685799.1, forward strand.
TGGTTACATGCATGGCATCTATTCTTTTTATAGATGGTCACCAAGAAGGAAACTATCTGAATGGGATGATATGCCTCTTTAATTATAAATAATTAGTAGAGGCTAACTCTAGTTCCCAAGTCAAAATTCCACTGATCGTTTGAGCTGTAAGCCATTTTGCTGTTTTCATCCAATAGTATTTGAAAATTTCTATGTATCATTTTTAATGCATTTTTAAAAAATGGGATCCCTTTACTGAAAAGCAAACACAATAAGTAAATGACATGATTGAAATCCACAGTTGGAAAGCTGCACACTGGGTACATTAATGAGCTCTGATGAGCTAAGTATGCAAACTGTGTGAGCAGCGTTTACATTTTGAATAAACCCAGAAAAAAATATTTGAAGGATATCAAAAATAAAGGGACTGAGTGCTCCCAGGAGGGAAATGGCTACAGTTTCTCATTATCTGCAATTTCCAGAGAAGAACTAGCTCAGGAAGATTTGAAAAGCAATCAAAGAAAGAAAGGAGATACTCTTCTTAAAAATCACACACTTCAGTCTAAGATAGAGCCTCTTCTGTCACAGACACAATAGAAGAATTTAAAATTGTGAGCATTTGATTGAGAATAGATTGTTATCAGCAGAAAGATTGCAGCCTCAGGGCTAATGACAGCATACTACACAGTTCTTATATTTTGTTCTGCTCTTTTTTATGAGTGTGGAAAACTGCCTTATGTGCTAGTGATTAGAGAATCAGTAAATATCTCTTAATTATGCCTATCTATGTCAAAATTTCCTTTAAAATCAACATAAATCTAAATCTTTAAGTCCAGAGTTCAATATCTGGCTGACAAGAGTTAAAATATACATAGAGAAAGTGGTGCTCAATATAATTAAATCAGAATACAAGTTTTTGAGAAGCACAACTTAGTAATTATGTGAAATTTTCCAGATAATCCCATTTCCAAAAAGGTATTTAAGAATGTATTGAAGGCCATGTCTATGCTACAAAATTAAGCTGACAAAATTTATGTCAGCATACAGCTGCCTCATTATTTACATCTCATGTACATGTCTATACTTTGCTCCTTATGCCAACGGTTCACATTCTCACAAGGATTGTACTGTCAGTGTGGAGCATTGTGAGATGGCTTTTGAAAGCCAGCAGCAGTCGATGTAAGTAATGTAGTGTCTACACTGGCAGTGTGTCCACCTAACTACATAGCCATGACTCTATAATGGTTGGGGATGTGGAGTTAGTAGGGAGGGGGAGTTGTTAAGCAGGTGGAGTGGGGTAGTTACGTCTGTGGGAGTTAGTGTAGATACTTCCATGATTATGTCAATGTATGCTTCTTTACAGTGACCTAACTCTGTAGTATAGACCAGGTCTAACTTTAAGCATGCCAGTGGTCCCATTGTAACCTATATGAAATTTAGAAACATATAGGGCCAGATCCTCAACATAAGAAGAGCTGTGTAAGTTTGGAAGCTTTACTCTCTCTCCAAACAGAAGTTGGCCCAGTAGAAGGTATCACCTCATCCACTTTTTGTCGGGACCAACATATCTACAATAGCACTGCATAATTTAAAAAAATGTTCTGAGGTTTATCTGCCTTAAGGGTTTTGCTTCTTAGGGTACTCCTCAAAATATTTCTCTGCAAATATGGGGCCTGAAAATGAAAGCAAAAATTCTTATGTAATTGCAGTGTCACAGATCAAAGCAACTACAGCTGTATTTCCTCTTAGCGGTCCAGCAAGGTAACCAATTCTTCAGCTTCCAGCTCTCCAGCACTCATCACTTTTAGGCAAAGACCTACGTCTTTCTCCCTTTTGACTGGTGTATTTTCAGGCCACACAGTTCCCTACCTTCCTGGTGTTATTCTCAGCACACACAGGTTTCCCAAGAACACCTGTTTGCTTTTCCTTCAGAGATGGTTAATAGATACAATTGCTAAAATTATAAGGTACCAGACATCACCTCCTATGCAAAGCTACTTTATTTTTGATGTAAAAAGTATTAGAGAAGATATTCTAAACAATAAAATAATCTATATCTATGCTAGTAAGCTTACCAGACATCGCCCCAATTTTAATATGGGCTCTGATACTTGAAGTACTTCAGCAGCCCACCCACAGGGTTTCCTTTGTGGTCACAAGTCTGTCATATCCTTAAATCAGAACTAACACTGTCATAAAATGTCTAAACCACCCTTTTTACAGCCCAAGGGTCTTTGAACTAGAGTTTCCAGGAGCAGGTAGTTATTAGACAATGGGATTTCCTTTCCAAGGCATAGCTTCAAAAGAGTGGAATTGGGTTATTTGTGTTCCCAAGGTACTTCCTAGGAAATCCACTTCATAGGTATTGTTCCAAAGAGGCCTTTGAAATTCCTAATACCTTCCAAAGACTGTATTAGCCAATCTCCTAGAGAAGGTATATACAGAGAATTCTACAATGACACATACACAATTGCCTTTTTAATAGAATGGATCCCTGAGATCTGAATCTTAATTATATAAAGTTCATTCAGGATATTGTCACTGTGTTGCACACATGACTGCAGGAGCTGGGGAGTTGAGACAAACCCCAAGATCACAAGCCTCACAGTAGCGTTGCAAGAGCTAGCAACAACAAATGCACCGTGGACTAACTTTCCCCATCCATGAATGCCCTTTAGAAGACAAGGTGCTCCCAGGTGCAGAAAGAGATGTGGGAGGAAGGGAGGAAAGAAGGTCAAATTGAGCATGTGGAGGGGAGTCATGCACTTTGGGTCAGGGAGCAGTCCTGAAGTTATTTCAGCTAAGGAACCATATGCTGGGCTGAAATTTGCCTTTCCCTAACAATTACATTTTCTTTAAAATCTCAACCATTAGAAAGGAAATTCCAAAGGGGTAGCCGTGTTAGTCTATTGTAGAAAGACAACAGAGTCCTGTGGCACTTTTAAAGACTAACAGATTTATTAATCGCATGAGCTTTCGTGGGAGAAAATCCCACTTCGTCAGACGCTTTGAAGATGGGAAAGTTACAGAATGGGAGGAAATTAAATGCAGGGGAGTGTATGACATAGCATCAGCTCAGGCTGTAACAGCAAATCAAAATAGGTGTTAGCATTCAAAACAATGGGGAACAGCACATAGAGGAGGGGGAGGTCAAATCACTTGTTGTAATGCGAGAAAAATCCATAGTCCCTGTTTAACCCCAAGACAACTGAGTCAAATTTGCATATAAGTTCGAGTTCTTCCCATTTGGCTAGGCACCATGGGTATGTCTACCAGAATTTTCCCAAAGCATTTACAATCTAAGAAGTAGGCTTGCAGCATACCACAAGTCTTGATCAAGGGGTATGGCCCAGGAGCAGAACAAGAACCTCACTGTGAGAATCTGGGTTATTATGCCACAGTACATCCTTGATTCCTCCTATTCTCCAGTACAAAAGTGATTGGTGCCATCTCTATACCTGGAGAAAATTGCTTTCTTTTCTCTGTTGGTTCAGTGGCATTGGCAGGATCACTGGAGGGATGGATTCAAGGGTCTCTGCCCTTGACTGTCCACTTCTCACTCTCCTGTCTCTACAGAGGCTGCTTTTCCCCCAGCAGCAATGCAGGTAGGTCACACAAGGGAGGAAGTGATACTCCCTGGTGTAGGCCTTTAAGGCAACTCACAATTGATTCCTAAGATAAGACACAACAAAACTGGAGAACTTGGGAAAACCTGGACAGGTGGCAACCCTAGCTATGGGACAGATTTGCTTGTGGTATCAATAATGAGTAAGGTCAAAGAAAATTACTGGCCAAAGAGAACTTAACTTGGCCCAAATTAGTAGCAGCAATGGAAGCAATTGTGCAAATATTACCAGATTTCCACTTAGAATGCAGGGTAAATCAAACTCACTCAATAAACAATATGCAAGGCAAGCTGAAAAGGACGTAGGCTCCCGAAGGGTGTTTCCACTTTGGAGGATCTCATTTTGCATCAGTTTGTAAATTAAAAATGGCGCAGTGTCACACATGACTCTTAAGACTGGACAATTAGTCAGAAAATGCAAAGGAGATTATCAAACGGCATCGCAAGCCCAGGAGGATAGACTCCAAAAGATCAGAGGAAAATCAAAAAAGCAGAGGGCTTTTTATTTTGAGTGGGAGGAAAACTCAGAGGAAGAGATGGACACTACACTTTCTCAAAGGGAAGAAAGCAGTACCACAAGAAGTAGTGGTAGAGTTAAACAATCAGTACAAATGGAAATAGTTTCAGGGGCTTCAGATACTGTGATAATAAATATAGTTATTAACAGTGCAAAGCAAAACTGAGCCCATTGGTGAATGCAGGAATGAGTAATCTTGCATACCTGCATTGGAGAACTCATTCGGGTGCTAGGTTCTATATTGGTTCCTGTAAAATACTAATCCCCTCCTCTCCCCCCCAAAAAAGTTGCCAATCCTAATGATCTAGGGACCAGGGCAAAGGCTAGTTAGACAGAGATTGGCTGCCAGAACTAAATATGAATTGGAAGGAAATTTTCAAATGAGATCAATATATCAAAATTACAGGAAACCCTGGATGTTCATACAGCCATTTTTAAAAAGATAGGAATGTTGGATGGTGTAACAACCAAGATTTATATACAGACTGGGTTCAATCCAAAATACTTTATAGGCAAAGTAGTTCCTTATGCACCCAGAAAAAAGATTGAAACTGAATTTGACTGGCTGGGGAAAGAGGGCATTACTTCACCAATGCAGTTGTCTGACTGTGCCACACATACAGTGTCTGTAGTTAAGAGAGGTAAAACCATCCACATCTGCCGGAATTATAGCATTACAGTGAATCAGGCCTCCACATTAGAAAGTGACCGCTCTTGTGGGTCAAGGACTTGCTAGCAGTGTTCGGTGAGGGTTAAAAATTTAGTATCCTAGAAATGTCACAGGCATTCCTGCAGCTGAGACTGGAGGAGGAAACTTACCACTAAAAACATTGACAAGGATTTATCCCTATACAATGATTCTCAAATGGAATATCATCCAGCGCTTGGACATTTGTTGAAGGATATCTCCTATGCATAGTGAGGACTGATAACGTACTCATCGCAGGCAGAACTGATGCCGAACAGCCGTCAACACCGGAGAAGATATTTCACAGATTGGAGGTCAGGAGACTTCACCTAAAATAAAGTAAATGCTTTTTCATGAGACCAGATGTGGTGTCCCTCAGCTACAGCAAATAAGGGAGCGGTGGAGCTTGGCTCTAGCCCATAACAAAAACTCAGTTAACTCCTTGATGACTACTTTACCACACACACACAGAAGCTCGCTGGACTGGCACCTGATGTTCATTTGCCAGACATTCCTGCTGAGCCATGGGTAGTTGGTATTGGAACACATAGTCATTAGGAAATTGGGAGTTCTGGATTCGGATTAACCTGGTAAGGTGCCAAGCACTGCTGTTAGGAATGAGGATTTATTTTTTTTACTCTATGGAGTAACCCAAACAGATAAAGCTGTTTTAACATTCTGTTGCCAGTCTACTAGTTGCATAGAATCATAAACTGGAAGGAACCATGAGAGGTCATTGAGTCCAGTCCCCTGCACTCATGGCAGGACCAAGTACCCTCTTAAACCATCCCTGACAGATGCTTGTCTAACCTGCTTTTAAAAACTTCCAATGATGGAGATGATGCATCTGCATCACTACCGATATTCTAGAGATTATTATATAGTTATCAATGGATTAAAATGTGCCATCAGTGAAAGGGTTAATACACTTCCACACTGCCAAGTATAAAATATATCTGTTTATTGGGAGTAGCAAATAATGGAGGAGCCGCATCAGACCTCATCATTTCTCCCCAGGGAAAGTGCTATGACTGTTTTCATCTATACAGCAAAGCTGTGTGAAATATTTCACTTTCAAAAAAACTCACTTCTTATTAAACAATATATTTTCTCAGTGTTAAAATTCAATAAGCAGCTATAGAGCTAAGAAATGAGAGTACAGAAAAAATCCAATTAAGTGTATGAAGAACCATTTCTAACACTAGCCCTGCTGTATCTCTGCACTTTCAGCTTAATAACAGCACTATTAAAATATTTCCAATGAATTGTTTCAGTTCAGAATTCCCCGGCACCCATTCCATCCTCAGATGTGGCTAAACTAACTATAAATGCCCACTCACTTAACCCATATTTACTCTTCATTAGAGAACATCTCCTCATTTAAATAGGTTTTAAGGATGAAAGGAAGCAATATGATAACCTTCTCTGATATCCTGAATAGCACAGGTCATAGAATTTAACCCAAGAATAGGAAGGAAGTCAAAGAAGGAAAGAAATTTGCCTAAGTGATATGGCAGAGCTGATGGAAGACCCCTGGTTTCCCAACTATAAGTCCAGTGTCCTAATCCACTAGACCACAGAGTTTGCCCCACCAGCAACCTGAAACTGATTTTAATCTATCAGCCAACCTAATAATTTATTTCTGTAGATCTTAGATCTTGTCACTGATATTGGCTTCTCCTCTTCAAGGCACATCATTGTTGGGTATTAAATAATCATTCAAGACTTGTGGCCTCTAATTTCTTTCCCCTTTAGACAGTTGTAGTGTATTATAGTCTTTCAACTCTTATTCTCACTGAAAGATCATACCATTCCATTGATGTCATCTTTTCATGCTTTTCTTCCATCCTCTCTCACCATGGTCTATTATCTTTTTGAAAGTAACTATTCTTATAAAATAGGACTTTGGTATCACTAGCTCCCATTAGCCTGATGCTAAATGAAGAATAACTGGCTATTCTGGGATAATATTCTGAGGGTCTGAAATTGCAAGGTACTGAACACATCTGGAAAAGCAAAGAGGGAAAGAAAGCACTGTAAGCCCTCAACCCCAATTCTTCTTGTTATTTATAGAATAAGTAACCTAAGGGTCCTAACTGATATAAACAAAGTGAAAGATAGTCTGTGCCACAAAGGATTAGCAGTCTAAGTAGACGAAACAAATGGTAGGAGGGGAAACAGAGGTGAAATGACTTACTGAATGTCACACAACTGGCCAGTGGGAAAGCTGGAAACAGAACACAGGCCTCCTGTTCCCTCGTCCAGTGTGTTAGAAACTAAACCATGCGGCCTCCAACAAGTCCAATTGTCCTTAGTGGAAGCTGCAGGAACTCAGAGTCTATAAAGAGGTGAGCAGTGCTATGCAGGATCAGGACCCTCTCCTCTGACTAGCTGTTTCTCACAGCATCCCCGTTGGGGCAACCCCGCTGAGTATGATGCTTCTCCAAACTCAAAACTGCAACAAGCAACATTAATCATTCAAAGTCAAGGAAATTTTAAAGAACATCGCTGCGGCATCTTTCAGAGGATCGTGCCAATTTCTTCTAAGAGAAAATAGAGAAAATACAATGTGACCTTCCTCCGCTGCTCAGATTGCCTTCCCTACTTCTTTCCCTTCTGTAGTTCTTGCCTACCCTCCTGTCTCAGATGCAGAAATTTCTCTTCTACTTTCCTTTTCTAACACCTTCACTTGCCTCAGAAATCCCATCTCCTTTCCTGATCTTCCTCACACCCAGTTTCATCTTCTCTCTAACTCTTCTCCATACTCATTTTCCTTTGGCTTCTTCCCCTCACAATACAAACACAGTCTGGTCTCTCCCCTCTTAAAAAGAACCCATAGTTGACCTCAGTCTACCTACTGTTCCATCTCCCTTCTCCCTTTCATCTCTAAGACCAGTGTGTGCACTGCCTACAACTGCTGTTTGAAGGTTCTCCCCTCCAGTCAGAGGCGACTTTTGGGGTAGGTGAAGCAGGCGCCTGCCTAGGGCCCTGAGCAGTAAGTGACCCCTTCACCTACTCCAAAAGCTGGGTCTGCTTCTCAGCCTGCAGGATATGTGGCGGGTAGCTGGGACTGGTGGTGGGGCAGTATTGGGGCCCCGGCAGGTGCCAGGGCCTCAGGGAGCTGACCATGGGAAGCTGGAGGTTCAGGGCTCCAGATGGGTTGCTGGGGCTGCAGGGGGGAAGGTGTGGCCAAGGGCAGCTGGGGTCCCCAGTGCAGAGCCTTTAGGGGGCCCCACAATGGGACTTTGCCTAGGGCCCCAGATAGCCTAAGGCTGCCTCTGCCTCCAGTTTAACCCAGGCTTGGTCCTCTCCCATCCTGCTTCTACCCCTTAAACATCTCTGAAACTGCTCTTGCCAAAGACTCTAATGAGATCTTCCGAGCTAAAGCTCAGAACCAGTACTCCATCCTCAATCTACCTGACTTCTCATCTGCCTTTGACACAGTCAGCCATCCTCAGTCTACCTGACATCTCATCTGCCTTTGACACAGTCAGCCATCCTCAGTCTACCTGACATCTCATCTGCCTTTGACACAGTCAGCCATGCTTTATTACTTGAAATCTTGTCTTCCTTTCTCTTCCAGGACTGTTCTCTCTAGCATCTATAATTACCCTTCTGCATCCTTTCCTCCTCATGAGCCCTCCAGCTGTCTCTTAGGGTTTGACAGGGTGCACTCTTTTGTTCTTTTCTCTGGATTATCTCTGGATAACTTCATCCGCAACACAAATTCCACTTCTATACTTTTGACTCAGATGTATCTGCTTTTCCAGACTCATTGACTTCTGTCTGGACTAAAATCTCAGTCTGTGTCTGACATCTTCTTTTCTGTTTAGCCATTTGCCTAAAGAGCCACATGGATAAAACAGAGGCTATACTCTTCCCCATCAAGTCATCCCTGCTACTATCTTGATCACTGTGGACAATACCACCTTCTTGCCTGTCACTCAGGTCTGTAACCTGGACACCATCTTCAACATGGACCTCTCTCTAGGTCCTCACGATGGGTGCGTCTACACTGGTAAATTAAGTCGACTTAAGCTTGGCTTAAGTCGACTTAATGTGCCCTGTGTCTACACTACATTTTGCTTACGTCGACTTAAGCAGCTTGCTTAAGTCGACGTAAGGAAAATAAAGTCGACTTAATGAAAATTAAGTCGACTTTATTAAATCACCTTTCTAATCGACCTAAGGCCTAATTCGACTTTCTAAAGGAATTTTCCAGGTAGAATGGTCTCAGGGCGTATCCTGATGAGCCATTGAAGACATAAAGAATACAACCATTGTATCCTTCATGGCTCATCAGGATACTCCCCGAGACCCTTCTACCTGGAAAATTCCTAAACATTAAGGAGACAATGGTTGTTCACACCCTCCCATCTAATGACACAAGTTAAAGTATGGATATAACATCAAATTCTTAACTTCTAATCCAAATAGAATTCCTAGACATAAACTATATAATCATTCCCAGCAAATTACTGCCTTTTGATTGATACCAAACATGACATAGTTCCTATGGATTATAGCGTTTATGAGATATCCATTGAAAATAATATCATAAATGCTTCCCTAAATCCAGACAGTGTCACACACAGGACTCTGCCCTGCCAGGGTCCCTGTCCCCCTTTCCCCATTGTACACAGGGGGTACTCCCCCCCCCGCCACTGTGGACCTGCCCAAGGTCCCTCTAGCCCCACAAAGTCGACCTAGAGCATCCAGTGTGGACGCTCTAGGTCGACCCTGTAAGTTCCCCTTGAAGTCGACTTTAATTTTCAGTGTAGACCCACTAACTCGACTTAACTAAGTCGACTTAAAGTCGACTTAGTTAAGTCGACTTACTTAAAGTCGACTTAAAAGTGCAAGTGTAGACATAGCCATAGAGACTGTCTAAATTTTTCCAATTCTTTTTGCATATCAGCTATAAAGTATGGTCTTTCTTATCCATCCACAAAGCTAAATTTCTCACTGAAGCCCTTGTCATCTCACATCTCGATTACTGAAATGACATTCTTTCTTGTCTTGACAAATTTAGTCTTTCCCAACTCATAACCATTCATATTGCTGCTGCAAAGATCATTTTCCTAATCTATAATTTTGACCATGTCATCCCTCACTTTTCATTTCTCCCTTGGCATCCCCATCTCTATCAATTCTTATATTCATTTTCAAGGCTCTTCACAGTCAATCCCACCCAGTCTATCATCTCTCGTTACTATAAAGATGTTGGTGCTTGCATCTGATTGGCCCATGCTATTGGCCTCCATTGCCCTCTGGTTTCTCTTTGTTATATCTTATACTTGGAGTGTAAGCTTTTTGGGCAGGTAACATCTCTTTGTTCTGAGTTTTTTGAACACCTTCCACAGTGGAGTGCTGGTCCAGTGGAGCAGACTGGGGCTGCTCAGTCCTATGATAATTAAAAATAATATCAGTGCAAAGAGGAACCAAATATTGTAGGGTGCAAATGCAATTGATCATGCTCATTTCTCATCAATCAAATGGATGGTGGCTGGTGGTTATCATTTTGACATGTCCAACAAGACTAATGAAAATAAGAAGAAAATGGATAGGAAAGACATTGTAGAACGTGATCAAAATTGGTATTTTCTACCACCTGCATTTTCCAATATTCTCTCTCTCTCTCTCTCTCTCTCTCTCTCTCTCTCTCTCTCTTGCACACACACACACACACACACACACACACACACACACAAAAGCCTAGGCTTGCATAATAATCTAAAATCATAATTTATTTTTCCAATTGGATCCTTCCTACAAGGTCCCAAGAACATTAGAATGCATTTTCAAATCCAATAGGTTTCTGATTGAAAGATGGAAGTTACAAATTGCAAGGAAATATTAGATCCCTCTGTGCTGCACAATGTTCAGTGTGATTCAGTGACTGGATGCTGGAGAACGATAAACTCGAGAGCCTATGTAAGTATTAATAATCCCACCCTTTTGCCTGATTGCTGCCAGTCCATTTCAAAGCATTTCAGTGCAAACTGCTATCTCTAAATGACTGGTTCAGTTACATAGCAACGTAACTGTAAATTGCCTACAAATCACAGTCCAACCTGTGCTTATCAGACCCACTCATTTTAACCTGTTCTCTTCATTTATCTCTGAGGAAAGATGTGTCATTTGAAAGTTAGGGTATCTTTTGTGGTTCCTCTAAAGAGAGAGACTCCTGCCAGTTCACATCCAGGCTCAATCTTGGCTTCTCAATGATGAGCTTTAATAGACATATGTATTATATATTATGTTGCACTGAGAGAGCTCTTTGACAGTGTTGGCCTTGTATTCTCTCTCTCATTCAGATGTCCTAAAATTCCAGCCCTATGCATTGAAAAGTCTCAGTACCACATAGTAGTTATTGAATATCTCATATGTTCCAGCAAAAAAGATGCAGTCATGATCTCTCTCTCTATATTTTTCTTGTTCTGGGAGCTGAATGGCTGCTACTGCCAAGATTTAATGTGTACTGTCACTATGTTTCACCCTGTTTAGTCAATAACAGATAGCTATATTTAGTATACATGTCTGAATATGTTATCAGTAACCAATTACATGGGATTTGAATGAAAAGAGAGTAATCAAGAATATATCCAGAATGGCCCTACACATAAAGCAAATAACACATATATATGGTGGAACAATAGTTGGGAAGGATCCAGTTTGTATGAAATCTGGGATTTATAAGCACTTTTAGACACAGAGAGTGCCATGTCATTAAGATTGAGATCTTAGATACCGGAGTGACAATCAAGGTATTAAATGGCTACATAAACGGATTAGAAAAATGTACTTTACATAATGCTTGAATTGTATCATTTTCTTGATGAAGAAAGAGAGAGAAAACACAGGGGATGAAAAGAAGATTTTGTGTGGAATCCCCTCCATTTTTCAGCTGTCACTCATTGTTTTGTCCACCATACCATTCTCTCTCTCTCTCTCTCTCTCTCTCTCTCTCTCTC
>ML685799.1:11157769-11201968 GCA_007922175.1 Pelusios castaneus
CCCCCCCCCCCCCCCCCCCCAACCAACCAGAATTTTCCATTTCTTTCTCTGTCTAAGGGCAGGACACCATGCCTGGTATGTAATAGTAGCAGGCTGACAAGAGAACAGAGATGGCCAATCCTGAAAGTTTTCTTGGAAACAAATCTCTGACTAACACTGGAAATGTTAAAGAGATTGAGAAATGTTCTTTGCTTTCATTCTGCTACTGCCTGGATGAATAGAGTGGCACAGAAAAACACAATATAAAATGGAGAGTACAAGGAGACAAAACAGAGGATAGTAAAAGACCATAGAAGGGAAGTCAAAGTGTTAAATTAGTGATATTCCAAGTGGGGGGAAAGAACTATCCAAGTCTTATACCTATGTACAGATATTGCTGATATATGAATTATCTTGCTCTCTCTCTATTCTATTTCTATAGCACAGATCACTGCAGTGTCTATCTGGTGATAATGTTTCCCTTGTTAGGAGGCCATCAAATAGAGACTATAAATTACCCAGAATTATAAGAAGTGATAGTCTTTCATAGCTCAGTCTATATTTGTGCAGTAATTTGTCTGACGCTCTGTCTTACTGTTCCAGCATTCTGAGATCTAGTGATAGCACAAAGGGCTCATATACAGTGGCCCATGCTGTAATTTCTACACGGTGCAGCCATGTGTTCTATACAGTGGGTTCAATAAATTTGGGCTTGTCTATTACACAGCAAGTGAGAGTCTGCAGTGCATCATTTTGCCAGAAAAATAACACCTGATGCGGACACACTTATAGCAGGGTGAAAGTCCTGGATTGTGTAATTTACTAATTGTAAACCAAAGCCCCAGATTTACTAGCAGTGGCTATGTCTACACTTTAGGTTGACTTAGGATGTCTCCAATTAAATTTTAAGTCGACTTTGGGGGGACCTTACAAAGTCGACCTAGAGCGTCCACACTGGATGCCTAGGTCGACTTGTAGGGACTAGGTGGACCTGGGACTGGTCCACAGTGGCGGGGGGGCACCCCTTGCCAAGTGTCAGGGGCTCAGCCTTTGCTCCATTGTACCTGGGTACAATGGGCAAAGGGGGACAGGGACACTGGCAGGCCATAAGGGCAGAGTGGGCATGGCTCTGCCCTGCCCTGTGGGGGGGTCATGCCAGGGTCTCCTTGTGCCAGCCACCTTGGCAGGGAGGGCAGTGGGGGAGTCCTGAAGAGCCCTAAGTTGACTTAGAGTCGACTTAGGGATACTCCAGGTCTACACTGGCTTAAGTCGATTTAAGCCAAAAGTCGACTTAAAACTAGGTTTAACAAAGTCAACTTAGTTTTCCTTAAGTCGACTTGAGCAGCTTGCTTAAGTTGACTTAAGGAAAGTGTAGTGTAGACGCAGATTAAATTAAGTCGACTTAAGCAAGCTTAAATTGACTTAATTTACAAATGTAGATGCACCCAGTAAATCAAACTATATTCTGGGACTTTCACTACATTATAGCAGTATGCATTTGGGATGTTACTACCCCAAAAGCTAGTGTGCCGTAGATTCACACACTGGCTTGACACACAGTAACTTGCAGCCATTTCAGCGATGTTTGTCAAAAGTGTCTGACTTAGTAGATGCAAGTTCAAAGAGAACAAAATATTTCCAGGAAGAAATCATCTTTGGAAAGAGTAACAGCAAGAGAGACAGCCATAGCTGCAGTGACTTCGCTCTGTCTGGCTGTTTCTTTTATTCCATGTCTGTTATGCATGTAAGAATAATAGATCAAACATCCGAGCTGATTTTTAAAATTTCCTTGGGATTGTTTAGCTCTTCCCTTCGATCCTATTGACAAGGTTGGCTGGCAGAGCACAGTTTGTACACAGGTAAATCATTCAAATGAAGAGTGATTTGGATCAATGAAAAATGGACTCTTTTGTTTAGTACCTATGGCAATAGACGTTTACAGCTCAGCAGAAGTAAGGGTGGCAGAATTGGGCCCATAGTTATCTCCCCTGCTGGCTCCGCCTCCAGCAGGCCCTGGAGCCGCAAAAGCTGCAAGCACACGGCGGCTCCTGTCACCTGTTAGTGCTTGCCCTCAGGGAAAAGGAGCCATCATGCGCCGCAGCTCCTAACCCCTGCTGGCGGGGGCCAGCAGGTGACAGGAGCTGCAGCATGTGCATGGCTCTTGCGTACCCATGGGAGCAGGACCAGCAGGGAAAAAGAGATGCCGCATGCTGTGGCCCCTGTCCCGGCACCTGCTGCCCCTGGTACCTGCTGAGGGTTATGGGGCAGGGCTGGGACAGGGGCTGGCAAAGGTTGATAATCCCTGGTGTAGATAAAGTCTGTGCTTTTAACTAAAGTGTCTTCCATTGTTATTCCCTGTTCTTATGAATTACTTGTTTAAGAATCTTTTGTTATAAGGTTATCTTGTAACATCTAGGGCGGACTTAGCACCCACTTCACACCTTGCCTGAACATTGCATATATCATTGGCCTGAGATGAGGTGTTTGATGGGGTGGGTTCTGAGTTATTACAGAGAATTCTTTCTTGAGTGTCTGGCTGGTGAGACTTGTCCACATGCTCAAGGTTTAACTGGTCATCATATTTGGGGTTGGGAAGAAATTTTCCCCCAGGGCTGATTGGCCTGGGCTCTGGGGGGTTTTCGCCTTTCTCTGTAGCACAGGGCATGGTTCACCTAATGGTGAATTCTCTGTATATTAAAGTCCTTAAATCATGATTTAAGGGGGTAAATAACTCAGTCATAGGTTGGTGGCCTATAGCTGGAGTGGGTGGGTGAGGTCTTGAAGCCTGCATTTTGCAGGAGGTCAGACTACATGATCGTACTGGTCCCTTCTGACCTTAAAGTCTATGGGTGCATCTACACTTGTAAATTAAGTCGACTTAAGCTTGCTTAAGTCGACTTAATTTACTCTGCATCTACACTACACTTTCCTTAAGTCAACTTAAGCAAAATTAAGTCGACTTTATAAAACCTACTTTTAAGTCGACTTTTGGCTTAAGTCAACTTTCTAAAGTCGACTTAAGCCAGTGTAGACCTGGAGTATCCCTAAATCGACTCTAAGCCGATTTAGGGCTCTCCAGGACTCCCTCACTGCCCTCCCTGCCAGGGTCCCTGTCGCCCTTTTCCCCACTGTACCCAGGTACAGTGGGGCAAAGGCTGATCCCCCTGGCACTTGGCAATGGGTGTCCCCGCTGCCACCATGGACCAGTCCCAGGTCCACCTAGCTCCTAGAAGTCGACCTAGGCATCCAGTGTGGACGATCTAGGTCGACTTTGTAGGGTTCCCCCCAAAGTCGACTTAAAATTTAAGTGTGGACATGCTAAGTCGACTTACATTAACAAGTGTAGACATAGCCTATGAGTCTATGATTTGAGGACTTTAATAACTCAGTCATGGGTTAAAGGTTTATTACAGAAATGGGTGGGTGAGATTCTGTGGCCTGCACTGTGCAGGAGGTCAGATTACAGTTTCTTGGGTCAGCATTTCTGAAAGAACATATTGATGCTATGGTAATCAAACTTGTTTACACTACCACTTATGTGGGTAAAACTTTTGTCATTCAGGGGTGTGAAAAAAATGTCTCGCACCAACATAGCTACCACCTCTCGTTTAGACGGTTTTATTGTATTGGTGGGAGAGCTCTCTCCCATCTGCCGAACGTGGGTCCACAAATGCTCTTACACAAGCACTTTATGATACAGCCATGTCGCTGTAAGATTTAAGAATAGACTAGCCCTGAACCTCTCTTCCTGGACCTAAGGCAACAGAATTCCTTTCCCAGGTGATAAGACACCTGCTATTGCTGCAGACGATTATGTAGGTATGAGCTGCTTAACAGGAGCATGCCACCTGTGGAATTGATCCATTGATGTGGGAGTTATCCCATTTCTAATTCACTCAGGCCTGCACTGAAAGAGGCCAGCAGGGTGTGTCAAAAATGCAGTGATGTGCAGGGTTTATTATAGCCTTTAAAAGAGATTTGTAGAAAGATTGATAGTGACAAGAAGCTTCCCTCTACCTGGCCACACCCCAGCAATGGTTAGTCTTCCCAGTTCTGGCATTGTGACATGACTCCTCATTATCAGTGGCCTGCGCTGCACAGTCACATGAGGTGCCCTCCATGTACCTTGTGTTGATGTCTTGTATCACTTCTCCCTTCATACAAGGGGAAGCAGAGCAGACTACCACATGCTACTACATGTTCTGACAGGCACAGGTGGGGGCATGGAGCAGGTGGAACCTGGACTCCGCTCTCCTCCTCTGCAATGTGCCCAATGACAGAGATACATTGGCATATTGTGAAATGCATGCGGTGACAGGGGTCTTCCCACCCTGATTCACTGTCTCCCTTCTGGACTATGACAGGAGCAGTGCAACAACCTGACAATCTAGTTCTATTGAGGACTTCCTTGGAATCCAGCATCTATTGCTACCCCCAACACTTCCTTAGAAATATGCACCACCCACCCATGATTTGCCATCCCACCTTCCCACCACAGCTTGCCATCTTACTACCCTAATTCCATGCCACTCCTATCCCCTTCACTACCTCCTTGGGTCCATTCCTGACCCCTTTCCTCTATTTCCACCTTCTTTTCTCCTCTATCCTCCCTCCTTCCTCTTTCCACCCCTGTGCTGTGGTCCTTACATCCGCCCACCATCCCCCACTTTCCTTCTGCCCTTTATTGCTGCTTAAGCAGCCCAGACACCCACAAAAGAGAGGGGGAAATGCCTACTAATCAAACTTCAAGACAATATTAGCTTGAACATTGTTGACCCATCTACTAATTTGCAATAGCTATAGATAGAAAGAGAAGGATTAACCAAAGGGCTCAGTCAATGAACTGGAGCATGTGGAACATTTCTATCATCTTTATTACAGTTACATGAATGTTGATAGTCTGGGCATGACAAATTCAATATGGCAAAAATACAGCTTTATAAATAATACGAATGCGGGATTCAATAGCCACCAACATTCAAATTCATTAACATTTATGACTGAGTCATATAGTACTTATTGGTAGAGCTACTGCATATAAATTCCTAATGCCCTAAAGGGCAATATTCTTTCCAATAAAAACAAAGTATGAATATACAAAATTGGAGATGCTGTGGTGAGAGTTAGTGGGACTTGAGAAGGGTGTGTTTGGTCCACTTATGGGTTGTGTGTTTAACTGTTTGTTCTCTGTGTACAGACTGCATAGCTGGGCCAGCAGGTCTTT
This sequence comes from Pelusios castaneus, assembly GCA_007922175.1. NCBI lineage: Eukaryota > Metazoa > Chordata > Testudines > Pelomedusidae > Pelusios > Pelusios castaneus. The sequence continues at coordinate 11,162,973 of ML685799.1, forward strand.
TTGTTGTTGTCTTAGTAAGAACTACCGCACTCTGACCCTTGGAGCTTTGATCAGCCATGCTGTTTGAAGTCTCTGAGTGGTTAATCACTTCCTGAGGGTGAGGGGAAAGCTGAGCTGAACTACACAGGAAAAAGTGGAATATAAAGCTGGGTAACTCAAGAGCTATGAACAGATGCAACTCACAGGGGAGTTTTGAAGGGAGTCTGAGGGGCTTTCCTTCTAGGTTCTGTTCTATGTGTGTTTCCACAGTAGCTAGTGATGGAACAGAGCTGGTGACATGAAATGAAACTGCCATGGTTTCTTTCCTTTTTGAAGCCAAGAAGGGATTTCCTGTATCTGAAGAGCAGGTTGGTGACTGTGCATTGATTGCTGCATTGGATCGACAAGCAGAAATGCTACTGAGATTCAGAGAGGCTAGGGAGTTCTTAGACAGCCAGGTTTTTGAAACATCAGAACCCCAGGTTCAAAGAAGAAAGAAGCTGTCCACCAAGAAGCTGGAGAGAAAGGAAGTCAGAGAGGAGACCTGACAGTTTGTAACAACCAGAGGCAAGAGTTCACGGTGCTGTTCTAGACAGCTGGGACCAGTGAAAATCAGTTGGTTGTAGCCACCAGGCAGAAAAGGACCCGGGGAATTTCATATCTCTAGAAGTTTCTAATCAATACCAGGTCCTCAACAGGAAAACTGTGGAAGATATCTCTCAAGATCCAGCTGGTCCAAGGAAACAAGGAGACATATAGGACACCCTGAAGATTACAGCTTATTCCAATATAAAAGAAATTTAAGCTTGCCCACAAAGAGTTCTCCAACAGACCAAGGAAGACAGAGAATACCTGATGGAGATGCAATGCTCAGAAGAATTAAAGAACATTTTGCAAGGGACAGATGGATGACTGGATGATGTGCCATCTTCCTGGAGACAGGACATGAGACATCAGTCTAAGATTGAACAGACTTCTAAAGTCAATGCCCAAGGATCTGATGGTGATTGTTCATATTGGCACTATTGACACCACATCACAGATATTGCACAGATAATATTTTAGGAACCTTGGAAGCATGCTGAAGCAGAGGAAATTTAAACTGTTGGGAGGATCTGAAACACTGGAATGTTATAATCAGTGATTATAATCTATTTAGAGAAGGGAGAAGAGAAGGGACTTTGTATTACAAATGGTACTACCTGTTCCTGAGTCACTGATAACTCAGAAGGGAATGATCTTGAGTGCTTATGGATCAATATCTAGCAAATAAAGCATAAGATGGGCTTCTGATCCTAAGACACGCTCAGTTCCAAATGGTAAAGAGGTCATTGCTCAGACAACAATTCCTATCAACCCTGACAAGCTCACTACACATAACACATTGCTGCCTCACTCTTTACCTATAGTGTCATTTAAGGTATCAAACGAATGCTGGTGGCACACCGGTCATTGATATCATTGTTAGGGGTATGTATTAACACAATGTAAGGAGTGATGTACACCTACTAATATATAACTACCTTCGTATCCCCTATAAACTAGGTTGGCTTTCTTCCTCAGTTGTGGATTTGTGGTTTCTGGCGCATCTCACCTGATTAAGCAGGGAAGGGTTCAGTAAAGGGTTAGCTCACGGGGGCCCTTCACTTTCCCACACAAAGCTCCCAACTGGGGGAGATGTCCAGCCCTACCAACTGGATGAGGTATGCTATATAAACCAGGAAGTAACAACAGGAAAGTGTCTGAGGAACTGAAAGAATCTCTGGCGGGCTGCCTGATGGTCTCAGGATGGTGCGGAGTAGGGCCAGCCCTACTCTGGCGAGCTACCTGGTGGAGCTGGAAGTGCTGAATAGGGCCAGCCCTAGACCAAATGGAGCCCCAGGCTTAGAGCATCTTTTGGTGCCCCCCCTCCACCTGCCCTCCATCTGTTAAACTGTTGAATACTTTATTTTTATTGAGCTTGTAGCCCATTTCACAACCTTGATGCACAATTTGTATGCATGATTTCTTCCTGTCATAAATAAAGAAGATAAATTTGCACACTCTCACTGTAAATCTGTATTTATTCATTCTATTCATGAACCCAGTTCACACAGTTAATTTCCCCCTTTGCCGCTAACAAGAAAAAGAGCACCACTCGGGGTTCCCCCCACACCTGGCATGCTAAACAGTCACCTGTCCCTAAATCCAGCTATGGTGCTGAGGGGGGGTGCTTGGCTTCAACTGGTTTCCAGCACCCACACTAGAAAAATTATTCCAATGTCACTGGCTACTGTGGACCCCTCCAGGCTCCAGAGCCCTGCATTCCTGCTTGCTCCTGGTTCTTCTTTTCCTGCTTGTTCCTGGCACCTGTTCTATCCCAAACCCCCATCTTTTCCCCATCCCAGCTCCTCTGCCTTACCCCGATGCTGTCTCTAGCTTTGACTCCTGACCTGGATGGCACCTGATACACTTTAAGGCCAGAAGAGCATTTACTCTTACTTCCTGCACAATTCAAGCTACAAAACCTCATCCACCCACTCCTGTAATCTGGGCTGTCCTAGGGGGCAGGGGGAACATGGCAATTGCCCTGGGCCCTGCAGTTACATGGGCCCCACGCTGTCCCACTCCTAGCAGGGGTGGCTCCCCCAAGGCTGTGCTTTCCCCTGCTCCCCGGCAGCGAGCTGAAGGCAGCGGGGCAGGCCAGGAGTGCTTCCCCTGGCCCTGGGGCTAGCCCTCCTCCCTGCCCCCAGGCCGGAGCAGACAGGCTCACAGGCAGGGGAGGTGTGCAGGGCCTGGCCTCTGGGCCGGCCTGCTGCAGCCTACCCTACACCCCTTACCATGGCCACATGCGGTCGGGAAGGGTCCCTGGCCATGGCTGGGGCTGGCCTTAACCGGTGGCATGGCTTTGGGTGGGACTGGCTCCCGGTGGTGGCCTCGGGTCCCCAGCTGGGGAGCCAGCCGCGGCAGCCTGGCGTCATGGCTGCAGCTGGGGCAGTAGTAGCCTCAGCCAGTGCCGGCTCGCAGCGGCAGCTGGGGCTGGCTCCCCACCGGTGGGCGGCCTTGGCTTCCCGGCCCGGGGCTGGCTCCCCGCCACCCTGTGCCGCAGCCTCGGCTTCCTGGCCTGGGGCCGCGGCTCCCTATTGCCTGGCGGGCGGCCTCAGCTTCTGGGGCCGGGGCTCTCTTCCCGGGGGGGTGACTGGGGTTCTTGGGGGGTGGAGTGGGCTGGCTCACCGCACTCCCCACCAGCATGGGGGGTGGAGCCCCACCTAAGCCAAGTATCCTTGGGCCCCGTTCCACCCAAAGGATGGCCCTGCCTGTAATAGACCCAAAACTTCCAGCTGAGTTACTAAAGTTTTTATATCATGATTAAAAAACCTCAATTTATAGAGAATCCACCCTGACTCTAATTTAAATCAGCCAGTGACATGTGCCCCATGCTGCAGAGGAAAGTGAAAAATCACCAGGGTCTCTGCCAATCTGATCCAGGGGAAGATTCCTTCCTGACCCCAAATATGGCAATCAGTTAGACCCTGTGCCCGTCTACTTTCAGACTTATTTTGGTTACATTCAACAAGACAAGCTCTTTGGCTATGTCTACACTGGCAAGTTAGTTCGAATTAAGGAAGCTTAATTCGAACTAACTTAAACCTTGGCCACACTAGGCTTTCATTAGTTTGAATTAAGGGCTTCCTTAATTCAAACTAATAAATTCAATTATACCTTTCGAACTAACGCTTAATTCGAACTAGTTAGTTTGAATTAGGTCAATGTGGCCATGTTAGTTCGAACTAACTGGCACATTGAACTTAATGCAACTGACTAATTCGAACTAAGCAAGTGCCATGCATGGCACTTGCTTAGATCGAACTAAAATTCCAGTGGGGCCATGCTAGTTCGAATTAAGTTAAGTTGAACTAACTAAAATTAGTTCAAATTAGTTAGTTCGAAATAACTAATTCGAACTAACTTTGGTAAGTGTAGACATAGCCTTTGAGTCTCCTCTCATAAGGGAAGTTTTCCATTCCTCCTGATCATCCTAGTGGTCCTTCTCTATACCTGTTCCAATTTGAATTCATCTACTGAAACATGGGAGACCAGAATTGCACATAATATTTCAGGTGAGGTCTCATTAGTGTCTTGTATAATGGCAATAATATTTCCCTATCTCTAGTGGAAATACCTTGTCTGATGGATCTGAGGATTACATTAGCCTTTTCTTACAGTTACATTGGTGATTTATAGTCATCTTGTGATCAATCAGAAACTTCTGACTCTGGGCAATTAAATCTGCCCAGCAACAGCAACCCAGGCCCAAGAGAGCCCTTAAAGAGATACTCTCAATTAGGCGTATGGATTACACACATAAATAATATAATCATACTCAGAAAATTATAACATTTCTAATAGTACCTGTCATGGCCTATCTCATCTGAATTACTGTAATTTTGACATATTGATGTGAAATGATATCATAAATGGTTCCCCTAATCCAGCCAGTGTCACAGTGTGAATAACTGGATGAGTCAGAACAAAAATACAGAACAAAAAGTTGTTCCCTGCCCCAAAATGATTACAATCTAAGGACAAGACAATAGAGAACAAGTGGATAGAAACAGATGGGGGAGTACAATGAAGCCTGTAGATGCTACAGACCAGAATGTCAGACGTTTGTCTGAGTACATCAGAGTCCAAGCCATTGTGAAGTTTTTGTTTGTCATTAATTGCTTTGACATCCTTAGTGAACCAAACCTTTCTTATTTATATGTTGTGGAAAAGAAAGCTGTGAAAATGGGGAATGCGGATTTAACAAATAGCCACCTTTTTATGAATATATAGTAACTATATTATTTCTTTACCATAAGATTTATAAAGCTAGTACTTAAAGAAGTTCATTATGTTTGTTCTAAGTAGTATTTGAATGTGGGGAGGGTAACTTTGAACAATCTTTGCTGTGAGTCTTCCTCTAAGTGGGGCATGGCTCATTGCTCATGGATTCTCTGTATCTTAAAGTCTTTAAACCATGATTTGAGGACTTTAATAACTTAGCCATAGGTTAGAGGTTTATTGCAGGAGTGGGTGGGTAAGGTTTTTTGGCCTGCGTTGTATAGGAAGTCAGGCTTAGATGATCATATTGATCCCGTGTGACCTTAGAGTCTATGGCTATGTCTACATTTGTTAAGTCGACTCTGTTAAGTTGACTTAACAAGGTCGCCTTTAAGTAGACTTAAAGTCGACCTTGTTAAGTCGACTTAACGGAGCGTCTACACTTAAAGTCGACATAAGTCGATTTTAATTAAGTCGACTTAACAGAGCCTGTAGTGTAGACATATCTGTCCACAGCAGCTTTAAGTTGACATAATAAGGTCAACTTAAGTCTTAAGTTGACCTTCAGAGGTTGTGTTATTAAGTCGACTTAAGGAAGTGCTTAAGTTGACTTAATAAGCGCCCAGTGTGGATAAGGCATTCTGAAAGTCGACTTAAGCATTGTTAAGTTTTCCTAAGGTGCAAATGTAGACATACCCTAAGAGTCCTTTTAAAGACTGAAAAGACTGAATCCTGTGCCTGCAGCTGCTTCATAGGAGTCGGTATTTTTCTGTTAAGGCACTAGAGAGGGGCAATAAGGTAAACCTAGCCCACCTGAAGGTTACACTATCTCATCTCAAGGTTATCTTTGCAGAATCTTGTGCTTTGGAAGGTGCAGTCTGGAATTAGGATGATTTACTCTCATTGTCTCAAGCTGATTGACTCAGTGTTGAAAATAAAATCCATTTTGCTCATTTATTGAAAACCTAAATGACAGTATGTTGTATGATGTCTGGCCGAGTTGCCTGGCAGAATGGATTGTCCTTGCATTCCAGTCAATCCCTTAGAAATGCCATCTGAATACTCAGTGACACCTAAGCCTCCCAGAAGCAGACTGTAACAGCTGATTTTTCCCTTCCCTAGCTAAATGAACATGACACTTTACAGCCATTACAACCTCAATTAAATAAGAGCTCATCATTCTGAAGGAACATAATCAAATTTCCTTTAGCTTACATCTATTTTATTGATCATCAAATTAATGAAAGAATCAGATGATCAGCTGTCTTCTGAGAACTGCCTTGCAGAAGGCAGTGCTAAGCCAAAGAGAAATGACGGCCTTGGAAAGAGGTTCAAAAGATCCCTCATTCTTGCTTTTGCTTCTTTAAATCTGTCCAAATTTAATTTAGATGAATTGTGCTAGTGTATGAAAAGTCCCTAATCAATTGCAGCCATTCAACTTCTGTTAGATTGCCTGACTAGAATCATGTGCTGCCTCGACTTATGCTCCCGTCTACCAGTTAGGAGCTGGGATGCAGATATCAACTGAAAAATGTATATCTAATTAGAAACTGTTTTTTATACATAACTGTTCCCCTAAAGAGATGCGTATAGCAGAAACATTTGTAAAAATTAGTAAAGCTGCAGCGCTTGGGCACATGGGGCAGGGGGCCCGACTATGTTGGAGAGTGCCCTGAGCCGTGCCTGGGAGCTGGGGCTGGTGGGGCCTTTTTAATTCTCCTGCCCTGATGCAATCCTAGGCACGTGGCCCCCAGTGAAGCAGAGTGGGAAACCTGAACAGAGTCTGGAGGCTCTCCCCAGCTCCAAAAAAGTAAATGCTGGGTGTAGTGGCCTACAGAACTGGATGCATGGCAGGGGGCAGGGCAGGGAAAGGTGAGCAGAGCTGGGTGGGGGTACCAGGATGGCACCAGACTGGGTGTGGAAGACCCCTGAAGAAGGGAAGCCTGAAGCAATGTTGGGATGGGTGTGGGGCCACTGGAGCAGGGGCGCCAGGCTGGGCCCAAGGGCTTCTCGGAGCTAGGAGCAGTGATGCTGGGCTGGGTGCTGGGAGCTGGAAGTGGCATCAATGGTCTCTGGGAAGAGGGCGCAAGGCCCCCCGGCCTGCCAGGGGCAGGGCTGGGCACCGGAGCCTCTAGGACCCCACCTGCTGGGTGCAGAGGCCTGTGCCCTGAAAAACATTTTTCAGGAGCAACACTCCTGGCATTTGGTGGGATTTTGAAAATGAATTGCTGGTATTTATAGAATTCAGTCATGAATCTGCTTCAGACTTCATGACTATAACTCTCCTATCAGATGGAGTTAGCAGTGACAATGGCTGGATTCAATATCAAGGAGCTCCTTTTTAATAATACCATAGAGCACTGACTTAAGCCCCGAGCCATTGACATCAGAAAATCACACACCACCTGATAGTGCCTCTCACAGGCACTGAGTCTGTGTGAAGAGAAGACATGTAATTAAGGAAAGTAACCCGGTATCAGCCTGGAAAACATCACAATGACTATGGGCAAAACATGCACCCCATAGTACTTTGGGAGTGTCCTCTGCCTCAGGTTCTCACCTTGTGGTGAGAAAGTCCGAACAACGAAAGTTCCTTCTACATGCCATTCCCTTCTCACTCCACTGCACCCCAATCACAGTTGCTGTCCTGGATCAGTGAAGACCCAGGGTTCAATAGTGCATTTGTGTGAATTCATGTTCAATCCCGGAGGACAGGAAGGCATCTTGGCTCACTCTGCCATCAGTTGCCTCGCTGCTTCTCGCTGTGCCGCCTGTTTGTTCTGCTGCCGCTCGTTCACTCCTCTGTCAGCTTCTTGCTCGCTCTGTCACCACTCTGTCAGCTTTTCAGTCAGCCACTCTAGCACCACTCGCTCTTCCTACTGCCACATTCACTCGACCACCTCTCACTCCACATTTGCTCACTCTCTCGTTCTGCTGTCAGCCACTCACTTCACCGTCAACAGCTTGCTCCACTGCTGGCCTCTTGCTCCACCATTGGTGGCTCTATTATTACACAGTGGATGGGTGGAGGGTCCGATGGTATCTATAGGACTCTTAGAAAAGGCCCACATTGCTAGCTAGACACCCTACCTCCTGCTCATTGAGCACAGTTCATTTAATGGTGAACCTGTCCCTCAGGATAAGTGAAGCACACTTCTCTCTTTGATTTACGCAACAAGGTTAACAACACTTTACTACCCATGCACCCAATAACTAAGTGACTTGAAATCCAGAACCTGCCAAAAATTATATACAAGCAAAGTTTGTTCCTGACATCTTCTTCCCCAGCTCATCAGTAGATTTCAGGAGAGAGCTCATTCAGACCCTGCTTCCATGAAGAAATCTGGAAACATTTGGAAATTGCATATATTATAAACCACATAGACAAGGACAAAGTAGAAGCAGCTCCGTCTGGTTAACTATCAGTCTCGGAACTTATATGTCCTGCATCAGTGTTCTAAGTGTATCTAAGTTCACATAACCATGAATGGAAGAGCTATCGTAGAAATGTTTTATAGTTATTTATTATTCATATAGAGGGATTGAAGTAAGGGGGTTCAGGAGAAGTATATCTTGCCATCCTCTTCTAAAGCAGAAGGAGAAGTCTTCCATCTTGTCCCAGCTTGGTGTATTAGTCAGGGGGTCAGTTGGGGGCAACTATGGGTGATGGTAACCTCTGATCTCTTTCCACTAAATAAACTCCAGCCACATGACATGCTACACAGGGCAGATTGTGAAGATGTTACAAATATGATCAGGTGCCATCTCTTGCCTCCTTGAGTTGTGCTGCATACCTGGATTCTGCTGGACTCTTTGAGCTTGTCTTCTCCTCAGTGAGGTTCTTCTGCTTCTTGACTTTGACTTCCCTTCAGTGGGGCCTCAGGATGCCTCACTGGGCTCTCCTAGGCTCCTTGTTGACTCAGGAGTAGAAGAAGGAATCAAAGAAAAGTGCTGCTACTAAAGCAGTTACTAACAGGTATCCCTCCTTGCTCCCCTCAAATGTGGTAATGGGAGCTCCCCGTCTCTGTTTTAATCTATTCTAATCACTGTGCATATCATGGTAGCACTGAGAAATCCCAGCTGACATCCAGGGTCCTTTTGTGAGAGGTAAGGTAAAAATATGTTGTAAAAGACAATTCCTCTCCCAAGGAGCTTACACACTCAATGGACAAACCAGACAGGGTAGTACTTACCCCATTTTACAGATGGGTGAACTTAGATTGTCTACAATAGCACTTTTGTGGGTAGAACTGATATTAGTCTGGGTGTGAAAAAACAACCCTGACCAACATAAGTTTCACCGACTAAAGCACCAGTGCAGAAAGTGCTTTGTCAATGGGAGAGGCTGACAAAGCTATTGCCATTCTTTGGGCATGGTTTAATTATGCTGGTGGGAGAGCTCTCCCCCATCTGCATGGAGCAGCTACATGGGAGAGCTTACAGCAGTGCCTCTGGAAGGTCTGGAGTGGAGATACAGCCAATGTGGCTTGTCCAACGTTGTAGGGAGCCCGTAGCCAAACTATGAGTTGAACTCATACTGCTCGACTCACACATCAGCTTCTTAATCACAAGTACATTCTTTCTCTCTATCTGCTTTATTGGCTTTATTTTTCTTATCCTTCTGCCTCTGAAGCGAGGCCCTCAGTGGGAACTTGATCTTAACTGTACAGGCCTATGAGGCAGACTATAGCATTTCTATGCCTAAGATGCCGTTCTTTTAACGTATGTTATTGCACAATTTTCTCCAAGGGCATATGGATCCTGAAGGGTTACAACATATTGGACCTTAAACCTGTCACTGATATGCTGGATGGTATTGCGCTGGTGAAATATTTTTATTAAAAGTGATTCATCGCTAAGACTGGCAAGTTCAGTTCACTGTTAGTTGTGTGTGTGTGTCTGTATACATAAACCTTAAATACAGGCAGAGCTACCCATTCCACATATTATTATAGTAATTAAGACCATGGATGCAATATTTCAGTCCTTAACCGGGCAAAGCTTCCCACTGACTTCAAATTTTCTAAGTTCATTTAGCAAAACACCTGTTTTTCTCCTTGAAAACTATTTCTTGTAAATAAATAATCCAAGCTGAGAACTGCAACAAGCAAAAAGCTCCAACAACGGAAGTCCTGTGGCACCTTAAAGACTAAGAAGTTTCTTCGGGCATAAGCTTTCTTGGGCTGCAACCCACTTTCATCTCCCTCCAGGCCCGGCATTTGCTGCAGGTATAACAGAGCAGAGCTAGCTGGTCCCACAGGCTATCTCTAATGCTTAGTGTGCTGGTGTGAGGTGTCTCAGCATCTTCATACTACCCCTGTTTAACGCTTCCCAAAGGTGACACTCCCACTTTGGCAACCTTGCTGTCCATGCGACTTGAGTTCTTTCACACACCCTTGCCTTTGATTATCTTTGTCTTTCAGTAAGTTTTCAGTGCTCCTCTGCTACTAATGCTAAATCACATAGAGTTAGACTGTGAAGAATAAGACCATCACCTTATTGGTAGGGCTGGATGAATTTATTTATTTGCAGATAGTAAATCCACCAAAATGTATTTTTCACTGCTTCAAAAATATTTGTGAATTTGGGGGGATAAGGAGAGGCCTGAGGCACCATTCAAAAAGCAGCTCCCAGAGAAGATGAAGCTGCTACCTTTTTTACAAGTTTTGACCCAGTGGTTAGAGCACTTACCTGGGAGATCAGAGACCCCCAATTCAATTTCCTCCTCTGTTTGATATGGAGAAGGGATTAGGTACATCGGTTTCCAACATAACAGAAGAGTCCTCTCACCACTGGGGATATAGGGTATGCTCAATCTCTTCTCTCAAAGCTGTTCAACTGTGCATAACTAATTAAATAGTCACTGGAGCAGAGATGTGAACCTGGATTCTCCTCCTCCAGCCATTTTGTGAAGCTTGCTCTTATAACCATACAGAAACAAAATATTTCTGGTTGAACAAAATGTTACATTCAATACAAAATGATTTGCTAATTTTTTTTTGAATTTTCAAATTCAGTTTGATCTTTCTTTCTTTCTTTCTTTCTTTCTTTCTTTCTTTCTTTCTAGTACAAAAAAAACCCAACAACCAATTATTTGCTCTGCTCTATGCTAGGTCCCTAGGTGCACCGAATTCAGCAGGTATTGCACACCTTCTATTGACTGCATATAAGCAGGGAGTGGACCAAACTTTGTCTCTCTTGCCAACGTACTGAATAGCACAGCTGAACCAGTTCAGGGAAGTGTGTGTGCCATTATCGGGGTGGAGGGAGTGGGAGAGAAGTTTCATCCCCCCAGTGGAAATATTGGGAGAGCAGATCTGTGTTTCCACCATCGTTCCCAGCTTGGGAGCTGGCTGCACACCCCAGCCTCAAATCTCAGCAGCTCTTCTTGCTCCCCCCACCTATCCCTTTCCCCTATGTATAGATAGCTTCTCACTCCCACTCTCCATCAGAACTACAGATGGTATAGACCTGCAGCAAATGAATACATAGAAAGAGAGAAGCAGAGAGGAAAATGTGCCCCATAGGTGTGTGTCTTCCAGATTTGCATCTGGAATGGTACAGTTTCTGCACCAGTCTTTGCTCAGAGTTACACTTAAGGGCACAATCCAGTTGATGGCTTTAGGCCTGTTATACACTAGAAAATTAAGTCATTTTCACTACATCACTCAGTGTTTTAAAATCCACACCCCTAAGCAATGTAGTTAGCCCAGCCTAACTCCAAGCATAGACAAAAGGAGGAGGATGTAAGAAGTTTTCCATCAATGTAGCTACTGCCTCCCATGGAGGTGGCTTACCTATGCCAGTGGGAGAACCCCTTCCCACTGCACAGGCAGGGCCTACATTGCAGAGGTGTAGCTGCCCCACTGTAGCATTTTAAGGGTAGGCATACCCTGAGGTCTCTTTGGCTATGTCTACACTGGCAAGTTAGTTCGAATTAAGGAGGCTTAATTCAAACTAACTAAAGCCATGGCTACACTAGGCTTTAGTTAGTTCGAATTAAGGGCTTCCTTAATTCGAACTAATAAGTTCGAATAGGGCTTCAGAAGTAAGGCTTTAATTTGAACTAACTAGTTTGAATTAGCCAATGTGGCCATGTTAATTCGAACTAATTTCTTAATTCGAACTAACCGGCCATTGAAATGAATGGGGATCTCTAATTCGAACTAAGCAAGTGCCATTCATGGCACTTGCTTAGTTCGAATTAACTTTTTCTAGTTCGAATTAAGCTAATTGGAACTAACTAAAAATAGTTCGAATTAGTTAGTTCGAATTAACTAATTCGAACTAATTTTAGCAAGTGTAGACATAACCTTTGAGTATGTTCTGAAATGCCTGGCTTCCCTGAATAAGTGTTTCTTTAGCACTTCACAAAGGCTTCAGATTTAGATTCTAAATCCACATTTAGATTCTAATACATAACTCTGGTTGACTTGTTTTTTCTGTAAAATAGAGAAAAGTGAGCCTGGCCTGATTAATAGTGCTAACAGAATAAATATGGTTCCCTCCTCTCTGTACTATTCCACTGCACCTTAAAATCAATGACTTTTCAAAACAAAGGGCAGTAGAGCAGTCTTTTTCAAGGAAATCCTAGGCTTAGAACACAGTGCTACAAACTAAAAAGCACAAGAGGGTGAAGAGTTTTCTACAAATAATATTCATAGTGAATTCCATCCCCCCTTTTCCTATTCACAGCTCATTTAAAAACAAATCCTGATTTTTGTGAATGCATTTATTACCTGTAAGAGAGATCCCCAAATAATTTTCATGAACAATAGTCAGTCTACAGCTTGTTTGCTTTGGTTTAGACTGTGCAGCCCTTCTTTGCTTTGGTGAGCTTTGACAGTAATAAAATTGGTCACCGATGCCATGGTCTGGCAAAGCACTTAAATATGTGCTTACATTTGAGCAAATGAGCAGTCTAGGTACCGTATTTTTCGGACCATAAGACGCACCTGACAATAAGACGCACCCAGTTTTTAGAGCAGGAAAACAAGAAAAAAATATTCTGAACCAAATAGTACCGGTAAACTAAATAGAAGAGAAAAGGAAGGGAAGAGAAAGGAAGGCAAAGAAGAGAAAAGGAAGGAAAGAGAAAGGAAGGCGAAGAAGAGAAAAGGAAGGGAAGAGAAAAAGAAAGAGAGAAGGAAAGAAGCAAATATGAGAGATGTTAAAGGGTCAAAGAGAATCACATACATACAAATGATTTAAAGTTCATGAAAAGCAGTTTGCAGGTTTGTTCCTCTGGAGTTTGCAGGCTTCTTCCTCTGGTAAACACCCAGCACCAGGGTGGGCCTCAATCCTTTGTTCAGTCTCAGAGGAATAGTTCCAGAGACATGTTTAAGTCCTAGTGGCTCAACAGGTTTTCTTCTTCGGCCCATTATACTGGGGAGCTTCCTTAATGGGCCATTAAGGAGACAATGGCCAGGTAGACATTCAGTCTGGGGAATTTTCCCAGCCTTACACAAGTTAAAATATAACAATCATATTCCTAACTTCTAATATGAATACAAATCCTACACATAAACTATATAATCATTCCCCACAAATTATTACCTTTCTATTGACACCAAACATGGCATAGTTCCTATGGATTATAACAATCATAAAATATTAATACAAAATAATATCATAAATGGTTCCTTAAACCCTGACAGCGTCACATATTAATACAAAATAATATCATAAATAGTTCCTTAAATCCTGACAGCGTCACAGGGGGGCCAACCCCAGCCGAGCCTGCCCCGTCCGGCAGGGGTGTGGGTTTGTTTGAGTGTGAGTGGGGTTGTGAACTGGGGGAGCGGCCTAGTGGCTTGGCCAGGGGGTGGGGGCTAGCAGGGAGTGGGCTGGAGGGCCACAGCCCTGGATCTTTTTACTATCCAGCAACGCCCCCTGGTGGGAACACTGCTTGCTGGACAGCATTCGGACTATAAGACGCACTCTCATTTTCCCCCCACTTTTGGGGAAAAAAAAGTGCGTCTTATGGTCCGAAAAATACGGTAATTTAAATTGAATTTCTCATATGTCTAAAGTTAAGTATGTGCATGAATGCTTTGTGGGTCCTGAGTCCAACTGAGTAACTTGGGAGTAAGAGTCATATGATCTACACTGTGACATGTGACTCATCACCAATATCACATGATATTGTTTCAGCTCCCTGACTGGGAACAATGAATTATGTATGAATGAATAATGTAGTTCTGGTACAAAAACTGGAATGAATATTAGTTTGTGCTAATACCTGGGCCCACAGTTTCCCTCCTACATCCTTATCTCTGATAACAATCTAGTAAATCTCAATATATATTACAGTAGCTTGGGAGGTGGGTAGAATCAAAGCTCCACCCATTCATCCTAACTCTGTCTACTTTCCACACCCTTGCTCTAGGTGGAGAGTAGCAGATGGGTATTACCCACATACCCCCGCATGGCCATACCCATAGTAATCCAAGGATGTAACGTAAGAGTTTTTTCTTCCCTTAACAATCCTGGGGCAAGCATGATGGCTGCCATCTTGGCCAACACACTGGGAATTTAACTGGAAACCTCTAGAGCTCAAAGAATGAACTGCCACAACTTGAGTTTAAAAAAACAAAAAGCCAATGTTTGCTATCTGGAGCTTTAACAGACTGCTATCCCTTGCAGGTTAGGCTCAGTGAGGCTTTATAACACACAATGAATAGTGGGTTAACCAATCATGAATGTCAACTCACAATTTAGCCCTAACAATTTTGAGAAGAGAGAAAAAGAAGGGCGGCAAGAGAATAAGACACCTGCAAATTATTTTTTGACAGACAACTACTCAAATTAAATGTCCAGTGTGCAGTTTGAACTGTCTAGAAACATTATCTGTACTAGTGATATAGAGAAATTCACGCTGGAATCAAATGTTGCTATTTGTGCAAAGCCCTCTGGTAGTGATAATAAATTCTGCTACATATTATAATGCCTGCATAGATTTTACATATAAATGTGGCTGTGAGACCTGGGGAAAACCTATCAGGCGGAGGAAGCACTCAAGGTAAAGTACATTTGCAAAGTTCATCAGCTGATACAAACAACATATTCCTTTCTGCACATTCTCAATTTCTTCTCTTTGTATTACTTGCAGTGGCCGCTTCTGGTACTCAGAAAAAACAAAATTTTGGGGGGCAACTTCCTGCACTAATAGTGTTTTCCTAATATCACTTATACTGGGGTTTTTCAGGATCCCAGAATCATTTTTCCATCATGACCATGTCATGGCTCTTTAGGACACTGGAACCCATTAGTGGGTTTGCTGGATAGCACAGGTACCCTTCCTCTCTTGCCTTACTTTCTTGCTGGAGGAAGGAACTTGTCTTCTGGCTATCTGGAAGCACTGTATCCCATGGATGGGCTTTTGGTATGCAAAATCTTCTGGCTAGCCAGACCTCTCAAGTGTCTCAGTTTTAATAACAGTCTTCCTAATGTATGGGTCTTCTACACAGATGGTGAACCTCCTCAGAGTTATGGTGTCTACTGAAATAAGTTATTGTATGCAATTGTTTCCTGCCTGTGCCTAAAACTGACTGAAGAGAGGACTAATACTTTTCATTTCTGGTTATACAAACAGTGGTGATTTTTGTTTGAGCTACTGTGAGAAGACTCTTATGGGGTCTTGTGGGAATAAGAGAAAAGAACCAATGGAGTATAGGACGCCAACATGGGATGTCATGGAACAGCCTGGAGTGCAGAATGCACACACACAAAGAGTTTTTTGAATTTCTTCCAAGATCTTAGAAAATGCCTAAGAGCATCCTAATGAGATGATCTGTCAAGAATTTAAGAAAAACAACAAAGCATGAGGTCATTAAAAAATAAAGCAGCAGCTCAATGCTAGTTGCAAGGGGAGATGGAGAAGCAGAAAGAAATAGTCTGCTTGGTAAGAAATCTATCCATTCTCTCAAAAAACTATTCAAGGCTCTGATGCCGCAATGAGCTCCATGCAGATGGCTCCCGACTCTTCACAGGAGATTATAAATTTCTCACAGGCATAGAAACTTGTAACTAAGGGGAAACATGAGTGGACTTAACTCACCCCTAGAAATTTCTTTGACTGCCTGTAGCAATAAGCTATGTGCCACTTTTTCATCCCCATTTTCTTAGTTTGAGTTCCCTCAGATGAGTGTTTGTAGGCCTATGGTCATACAGTAGGAGTCACAATTCCTGCAACCAGCGAGGGCTGGGGTGTGTTATTGATCATGTTTCAGCTAAGCAAAGTATGGGATCACATTATGTTGCTACTATAACAAAAGTCATGCAACACTCACCTCTGCAGGAAGGCATAGAAGAACATATACAGATTAGCAAAATGGGGACATCATGTCCTATGCTGGAGTTTCTGTGCCCAGAGCCTATCTACCTATTTGAAGGGAAAATGGGGAGAGAAAAGACAAGAGTTCCTTTCAAACTGTGGGCTTGTCTACACTTACAGTAAAATACATCAAAAGAAAGTGGTACTTCTATATGGTATTTGTGAACTCGTGAATTACCATGAGTATTTCACTGACATCAACACAGTGCATCAGGGAAGATGCATAAAGCACATATCTTCAGGAACCCTGGCATATACAGAAAGCTGTAACCAGGGACCTTCTTTCCAGACCAGAAGAGTCTAATGGCAGATGTTGAAATGTCTATAGTGATCCTGGGAGACCCAGGCTATCCTTTATCCCCTGGCTCATAAAACCTTCTGTGGGAAACCTGGACAACAACAAGGAGCAGCTCAATAATAGGCTAAGCAGGTGCAGAATGACTTATGAATGTGCATTTATCAGATCAAAAGCACACTTTATTGCAGGTCAGATCTAAATGAGGAAAATATTCCCATGTTCATAACAGCCTACTGTGTACTCCATAATATTTGTCAGAGTGCAGAGGTGGATTTGGAGCAGTGGGATACCAGGGCTCTTAGAGGGACACAATGGGGAGGGGGCCTATTCAAATCAGGTAGGTCTTGGGGCAACATTTTGACAATGAACACCAGTAATATGTCTTTCAATACAACACTCTGCCATGCTTTGTTAACTAGCCACCTGGAATGAAAATTTGTAAGATTCCTGACTGTGATTTGGACTCTGTAAGTGATCCATTTGCCCCTGTGTATTAATTGCAGCAGCCATCACTGTGTGTAGGAGACAAATAAGATGCTTATCTTTCAAAGAACATGTTTTTTATTAAATACCAATTTACAACACAGGCAGAACACTTAGTGGGAAGGGAGATAGCAGTGAAGGGAAATAGAGACTCTTATAATTGTTTGTGAGGCCAGCTATCATTTTGAAAGTTTTCTGAAGGTATGGAGTGAAATTGAGATTGGTGAGGAGATTGCAAGGAATGTGTGGGAAGATTTGGGGGAGGGCAGTGCAGGGCAAGCAGTTCTGTGTCAGCTGCAGGAAGTAGGTGGTGAGCATGCAAGAATTCTGCCTGCATCATGATTAGGGACCTCAACATCTTTGTTTCTCCATCACTTTTATCATCCACTTCTGGCCCATTAAAAATTTGCCCCAGCTCTTCTTTCTATTCCACCGGTCTATTTTATAATTTTTATTGTAAGTTTCTTTCACTCCCATGTTCTTGGTTTTTTGTCATCTGAGGATTGGAGCGTCTCTCAAAACATGTCTTCCTTGATCTTCCTCAGTCGCTTCCTTATTGGGCAGAAGTGCTCCGCCAGTGTGTAGGGGGTTCCCCTAAAGGCCACATTGGCAGAAGCCCAAGAAACAATAAACGGAAGCTTGATATTTAGTGCACTAACAACATTGAATCATTACATTGCATCTCTTTTGAAATGTGAATCAATTTTTCACTGTGCCTTTGCAAGCACCCAGCCTGGCGAATACCTTAAATCTGGTGAGTTCAGCTCAGGAGGAGGGGGGCACTCAAGGTGGGTCAAAGGGTCTAAGTGGGTTTTTAAGGGGAATCATTGCAGGTGACAAGGGACAAAACTGCAAATTATGCCATCATTTTCTACAGGCGGTGGTCATTGAAGCCGAACTCTCACTCCTGAGGTTAACCAAGTATGAATCTCTTGCATATGTGTGGCTTCAGACAGGTCCCTTCACTGCTCACATGTTGCTCCTTTAGTAGCTGCACACGTGGTTGTTGATTGGCATGCAAAAGTTTCCTACAATTGAGGAGGGACCAACGCAACTCTTCCAGGAAACCTTTGGCAGAGAATTGGGAAGTATCTCCAGGAAATCTAGAGATCTCCCTGGAGGATTCTCTGTGCCTTAACACTCTCTTCCACCACATTATTTAGCTGTAAAGGGGAATGGGAAGTATAAGGAAACATTACCAATCTTGCACATTTCTATCCCTTCACCCCATTCTAGAATATAACAAAGCAGAGGACAGCTCTACCTTATATAACACAGCAGTGCCAACTAAAAAATCACTCTCCAGAGCTACCCTCTGCTGCATCATATGTTCCCGAGATGGAATGCTTGGACTGGCTTGAACCCTCCTGGGTCAATAAGAGGTTCTGGCTTACCACAGTACTAGATGACTTTATCACTTGTCTGATCTCATTGTGTTTGGGTTTAGTCTGCTGTCCACTGACTCCAGGCCACCAAAGTATCCATGGGGCTCTTGGAGGTGGAGGTGGGTTCACTGCCGAGGACAGTGTCCACCTCCTTATAGAAGTGACAGGTCTTCAGTGCAGTGTCAGACTCCCTTTGTTTTTTGGTAGGCCTGCTTCAGCTGCTTTATCTTATCACAGAACTGATGTGTGGCCTATTTGTAGGCCTTCTCCAGCATGCCATGAGAAATCCGACTGTAGGTATCGAAGTTCCTATCACTGGAGTGGAACTGGGGCTGCATAGCCTCCTCTCCCCATATACTCAGCCCATCCTACACCTCTTGTGTGCTCCAGTGGGAGAGCGTTTGTCACGTAGAGCTTCCATGGTCATCTGGGATGTTGCAATGTGAACTCTCCATGCTGAACCAACAGGAAGTGAAATTTCAAAATTTCTTGGGCATTTAAAGAGGTGGATGCTGCCTGATTAGCCCGCTCTACTTCTTCCTTGAGTGGCAGGTGCCTCTCTCTGGAGTCCTTAGTGAGCACTCTGTTATGGGGTCTAAAATGGCATACCAAATCGAGAAAGGATTCCTGCCAATCTACAACAAAATTCTGTCCATTTTCAATTGTCAAACCTATGTGAAGGCAAAAGACCTGATGGTGCCATCATATCTCATTGATAGAGGTGTGTAGTAAGGGGTGTGTGTAGTAAGATGCTAATGAGTGTGACTGAGTAAGGCTAGTACGATTGGGCCCCAAATTTGGGAAGGAAAATGTGGTTCTTTTCTTTCTTTTTCTCACTCTCAAACATAGATCTCACAAAGTGAGTGTGTAGTAAGTTGCCACTTTCGAATGCAGAAGACCTCTGCCAGCAGTGTGCTCTAAAGGAGAAACGGGTTATGTTTCCACTAACATTTCAGCTTCATCCTTCTTTCCTGTTGTTGCAATAGCCTTTTCAAGAGGTCTGTATCCTCATATGCAATTCTCAAGCCAAGTTCTGCTTTCAGATATTTATAAAAATAATATTCATGCAAAATACCCATCAAAAGCAATGGGTATGGCACAGGCCACACCCAGTACTGTGCTTCCTCTACCCTGCTGGGTGTTAGTAACTTCCTGCTGCTATTTTTGTCTATTTAGTTTAGAGTCTCATCCCATTACTGAAGTGGATGTGCATTTTGCAATCACAAGCAGCATGGTCTGGGCCCTTAGATCTTTTGGGCAGGAAGCTCATCTTTGTTTTTAAAAGCATCATACAGATGAAGGGCTTCATTCTGCCATGGGATTATTTACATGCTAACGGTTATGCATACATATTCTTAAGTATTTTTTTGGATCTGGGCCTATGAGAGAAAAGTACTGTTCCAAAGTCATCAACAGATGGCATTGTTACATAAAATCTTACAAATTCTTTTTCTTAGCATGTGAGCAAGTTTTTAGTCTTGAAGGAAGATGTTGTATTCATGGTTATCTGGAGCAGATTCTTCAGGAGAATCCATGGTAAAGCTACAAGGGAATTTGTGCTCTGCCTTAATCTCTCTAACCAGAATAAATTCTTAGGGTTTAGTTGCTTCCTGGGACAGGACATTCATATTTATTTGGCCTTAGCATTCTGAAACATAAGACTGTCTACATATTTTTTGTGACCACCCCTGATTCCATATTGGGGTATACGTGTAAATAAATAATGTTACACTAACAATATGCTCAGATACTTCACAACTGATTTTCCCTCCAATGGGGAGCCATCTTGTAAGACTTTTATATATCCCACTGCTCAATAGATAGTCATCATTCTTGTTATTATCTGAAGGCTGTTTGGTGAACTATCTGAGATGCCTGATTGTTTCAATCCAGCTCCAAGTGAAGACTATGTCTACATCACAACAACTCCCACCACAATTGCCACTTATTTGTTCCTTTGTTAGCAATCTAGCAAGGAGGCCCAGAACAAAACAGGAATTTTATTTAATTATCACTCATGATGCAGTAAGCAATACATTATTTACTTATTAAACAGCAATTAATATAAATAGTTACCCAAATACTCCAGCAGTAAATTAAACTCAAATCATTTTATACTTCAGTATTTACAGTTGTTTAATTTTTTTTAAGTGTCCTACTCTTCCATCTCCAGCCCAAGAAATTATGATTCCATGGTCTATTCATTTACAGCTTCACAATATGTTGTGACTAAAATATAATAAATGTCATTTCAATGAGAACACAAAATGCAGACTTATTGTTTTGACACAAAAAGAGTCTGAGAAGTAATTTTGATTATAAATTTTTGCTCTTGCTTTTTTTTTTCTCTTTTTGGTAGCATGAATTCTCACTGCCCCAAAGTGAGGCTTGAAATTGTGATTTAGATAGAATGAATATTCATGATAAATTAGATAAACAATACAGCTAGAATTCCTTGGAACTTATAAAGCAACACTCATCTGGAGGCAAAGAAACATAGCTGTAATTTCTCAGGGCACATAGAATAGCCATGTGTCTAAGGCACCTCATTTGGGTGTTGTTCATGCATTTCCTCCAGATTCCATTTCAGGTATTGTCGTTCATTCAAAGATTTCACTTGTATGTCCTAATGCTGTACCAGATGCATTCATCTCTAAATGCAAAGAAAGGAATGCAGTGATTTAAAAGCACCATCTTTCTTGGGAATGGAGTGGGGAGAGTGAAAAGAGAAACAAATACAAAATGTGTTAGCTGTTAATTTAAGGGTAAATGCTTGTCCCCCTCAGCAAAGCCAGAGGGAAAGGTTTTTAATGGAGTCATGCAGCAAGCTTGCTATTTCAGTAGTCTATTAAAGTATGTGCCTTTTATCTTGGAATGACAACAGTTTTAGTTACCGGAACTACAAACATTAGCCACAGATGTTGTTATACTTAAAAGCAATGGTATCCAGTAGTGAGTTGTTATTAAGCAACAACAGAAAATAACTTGCATGACATTCACTATTGCAGACAGCCAAGTGCAAGTTTAATTGCATGAAACTAGAAATATTGTATTAAAAGAACTGAGGAAAAAACCCCTAGTTTTAAACTGAGAGCACTGAAATGCATTAGATCTGATGGACTCCATGGTCCTAGTAATTCAGATAATCTTCGTACGACTGTAAATGGTTTACATCAGTATATAGCACCTTTCATCCAGGAGAAACGCAAAGCCCTTTACAAAACTAACAGACTGTTTTATGAACTATACATAAAGGATAATTTCATGTACCACCAATATGCAGCAGCCTCTAAAAATGATAGCTAGTAGCTGCCAAACAGCCCACAGCAACGCTACATGAAAGTGCCTGAAAGTTCCTATAAGTTTTTTCTGGAGGGTAGGAAAAGCAACCTGGTTAAATTCCCATTTGAACTGGAATTCTGCCAATAATTTTAAGTGGATACTTTTTTCTTCAATTCATATCTTTAAAATATAAAATAAAACAAAACAAAAAACAAAAAAACCCTGTTGTCCAGTATGGCTGACACTTCCCAATGGAAACGTGGCTGCATTTGACTTGTGAGTAAGTGGTAAATGTATAAGAAGTATGAAAATTGTTAGCTGTCCCATGAGTGGCCCTCTGCAATTAATAAAAAAAAAAACCATTATATTTATTCTTACTCTACATTTTTTAGCCTCAGCCACATTATATCTTCCCCCCCACCCCATTTATATTTTTTCCTACCATTTACTTTCCTATCACAGAAAACACCCTATGGAAACAACAGAATCAGTGGAGGAGAAACAGTTATAAATCTGGTTCTCTGCAAATCGTCCAGGGCGCTTCCATATGCAATGCTTGTATTCAAAAAGTTGAAAAGATTGAATGTTTATAGATGACCTAGGTTATGCAAGCTTACAAAGCAAGAACTGGGAATTAAATATCAAACTTAGCTTTTTTCAGCACTGCAAATCTAGAAAATGTAAACCTTTTTATTAAAAGTCCAATGTTTTAATTCACCTTGTTTCTCAATGACACCTTCAAACTGTATTTTTATAGGTTAAGGTAGGCATATGATTGGAATGTAGTAAGATCCTATGTGCAGTAAAATACTAGATTTCTAAACCTCTAATTTAGACATTATTTACTCTTTAAAATGAAGTGTGATTTCATATGATTTCACATTTAACTGGCTCTGTACAAATACACGTTAATTATGGTAGTGCCTCGGGGCCAAGGAAAATTAGTTCTAGGCACTGCATAAACAGAGTAATAGACAAATCCTGCTCTGATCAGTTTATAATGTAAATGGGCAAGACAAAGGATGAAGAGAACAGTTGTAATGCATAAGCAGAGTGAGCAATGTGATTGTAGCAAAGGTCATGTTAGTTGCACTTTTTTGGATGGGAGGCATCAATTAGGAATTATATAAAAGCCCGTGAATATTTTACATGTTTAAATAGATTTTTATTAAAATTACCTTGAAATGGATGTTCAGTAGCTAACTCTGTAGTCTGTTTGTCTTTTATTTTATTTTTTCTCAGCTGAAGAAATCTGTGCAAGGTCTCTGGAGTGAAGGCAAAGAGGCAGGCCAGCCAGTCTGCACAGCAAGAGGACAGCCCTGCCTCAAGAAGTAAAGGATGATCTGCAGAACCTAAGGAATAGGCCATGGAGAGTTCCAGTGATTAAGAGAACAACAGCTATCTGCATGGCACCTACAACTCAGAGGAGAAGATGTGACATGTGATGGCTTCCATTTGGACCTTTGTTTAACCCAAAAAGGGAGGAATTTTGATTTGGCCAAAAGGGTAAATCTTATCAGCAGTCTGGAGCAGTGCTTCGGTTGAATGGGGAAACTGAAGCCTTGATGCACCTGATAGAGTGGTAAGAGAATCCTTGTGTTCACTTCTTTTATGAATCATCTGGCATTTTAGGAGTGCTTCTGTGGGTTACACCATGTACAGGCAGAAGATTGGGGACCTACAGGTTTTTATCAAAGAAATGTGTGTGTTTGAATGGATTGGCAAATACAGTTGCAAGATGCTGTAGAGTAAACCAATCTTTTAGCAAATTAACCTATGTAATAGAAAAATTGCAGTGAGGATGCATTGTATTTGGTAAGAAAACACATGAAAGTGTGTATAGTGAACTGCTGAAAGCATTCCATGTAGTCAAATTCCAAAGGGGTAGCCGTGTTAGTCTATTGTAGAAAGACAAAAGAGTCTTGTGGCACTTTTAAAGACTAACAGATTTATTAATCGCATGAGCTTTCGTGGGAGAAAGCTTCGTCAGACGCTTTGAAGAAGTGGGATTTTCTGTTAGTCTTTAAAAGTGCCACAAGACTCTTTTGTCTTCCTGCTGAAAGCATGCAGTGGATTCTGGATTTGGCAACCAGGTAATGCTGCTCCTGACAAGTTTTCTCCTTTATCTCAGCTGGGTTTTGTGATGTTAAGGAATGTTAAGTAGTTTGCATTGAAATCAGTGTAATGATTGGCTCTGTTTTAATCATTTCAGGTCACCCTGGTCATCTACAGTGTCAGTAAACATTCCTTCATGCTGCCCCATGAATCAAAGATATCCTCTTTGAGGGCCTGATCTGAACCCCTCTGCACTCAATGGAATGACTCTCTTTGACTTAAGTGGTCTTTGAATTGGCTGCTCAAAAGGAGCAGTGTAAATTAAAATGATTGGGGGGGGGGGGGTGAGGAAAGGAACCTGACAGAACTGGGAAGAAAGAGGCACTGAATGGGTAAGGATTCTAGGTCAACATTGGACAAGTATCTAGGCCTTCAGGGTTATCTGAATTAATCTAATGTCTGAAGTTCCATTATGGGTACTAATAACCAGAAACATCACTGGTCTCAGGATAAATCTTTGTTTATCACAATGGTAACTACATCTCTAGTTTTCTAAAATCAAATTCTGCCTTAATGGTATGAAGTGGGGGAAAATCCTAGGCCACAGTCGAAGGTTTTAGTATAAAGTGGCATAAATGTTCACTAATGTATGGAAGCAGTTCTCCTGGTGTAGCTTATTCTCCTTCCCAAAATGGCATAAGGAACCTCCACGTTGGTACAACTGCATTTGCACTAAGGCTTATACCAGTAAAGCTATTTCAAGTGAAAAGTCACAACCCAAACTGAAATATTTCTCCCAGTAAGATTTTCTAATAAAGAGAAGGCCTAAGAATGAAGAGGATCACTCAGAAATTAAAACTTCAATTTTTTAGTAAGTAAATTAGTTTCACTTGCACACAAACCAGGACTCTTAGGGAAGAGTTACACTTGTCTCTGATTAACAAGTGGACTTGAATTCAAGTATTCATTTACATAAAAACACTACAGCAATCTGGTGTTAATCCCTATTTCATTAGCACTTTCGAGAGACATATTGAGGTCTCACTTCACGCATTCATACTGTAGGCTTTATAGCACTTAAAGCTGCTGAAATCGATGGGGCATCTAATTCACAGCAACACACTTCAGATTAAAACCAAGAAACAAAACACAACAACTCTTAGTCATTCGGGTAGACTTGTGCTAATTTCTTTTATCTCTTTACTTCCTCTCAGGATATTTCTAGTTGGTTCTCATCCCAATGTGTTGTGAACCTGCAAGTCACTGACTTACAAAGTGTGCTAAGTACCTTAAACATGTAGGAAAGCACTACTCTTCCCTGAAAAGCTTACAATCAAAGTGGAAAAAAACAGGGAACATACAGCAGAGTGGGTGAGGTGACTTTTGGCACACATCTTGTAAGGAGATCACTGGAGTGGAAACCAAAGGAGAAGATACATCTCCAAACCAGAGAGATGGGACGTCTGTTACACAGACCAACAAGCACCAGTTCTTTATGTTTCCAGTCCATCGGGAGCTAGAATAAGTTTTGCATTCATTGACACCTTTGTAATTTACTTTATGCTGAAAAGCTTCATTGAGATGAGTGGCTGTCTCTATAAATCACCTATTGCTGTTTTGTACGGTGGCAGTTGGGTTAACATTGGACATACAACAAAAAACAGTCTATGCCCCTGTCATGGGGTCTATTGCCCATGCTGGTTTGGCAGTCAAAGGGTTAAGAAATAACTGCCTACTTCCTCAAGCACAGCTGATTGGCAGTCCCACAACCACTGGGAGGAGAAAAGGTCTGCAAAGTAGCAGGGTGGAGTGTCTGTGAGGGAAGCAAGAGCGATTGTAGCGAAAGGGTCCCTCCAGCAGATGTTGCCAGACAAACCAACACCCTCAGTAGGGAGAAGCAGGACAAGAGGGTAGGGAAGCCCACAGAGTAGAAGAGGTAAGAAGTAGTTCAGGGAGCAGCAAGGGATAGAAAGGCTCTAGCTGTCCCAGGCAAGGACCCAGAGCTGGAACTCGGTGGATGGGTGGGCCTGGGTTCCTCTACCTTCTCCAGCCTGAGGCCCTGGAGAAGAAGGCTCTAAACCCAAGAAACCTAGGGCTGATTACAGTGCATATGTTTTAGCTTATTCTTTTTATTCTCTGTAAGATGCAAGAGCTATTAAAAGTGGGAGGAGCAGGAAAAGAAGCTTTTTACAAGCAATCAGAAGAAACTTGGAAAACATAGAATATTGTATTCTTGTAGGTTATAGATCCAACACCATAATCAAGATGTAGAAGTACTCACTCCCATGGGCTATGTCTACACTGGCAATTTAAGTCGACTTAAATTAAGCCACGTCCACACTAGGCTTTCATTAAGTCAACTTAAGAAATTCCTTAAGTCGACTTAATGAAAGCTTAAGTCGATTTAGTTACTACCACTCCTTAAGTCGACTTAAGCCTTAAATCGACTCAAGGACAGTGTGAACATGGAGTAACTGAGAAGTAGGCTTTATTAAGTCAACTTAAGGTTCTTAAGTCAACTTAACAAAGTGGACTAAGTCGACTTAAAGTTGACTTAAAGTTAAGTCAATTTAGTCCACTTTGTTAAGTCGACTTTAATAAGGTCGACTTTAAGTCGACTTAAAGTCGACCGTATTAAAGTTGACTTAACAAAGTCGACTTAACTTTTGTAGTGTAGACATAGCCATGAATACTAAAGTAAAATAAGTTGACATAAGCAGGTACAACTTCTTTGATATTAGTGATGAATTGGGTCTTTTATATTCTGTTGTTCTGAGGTTTAGTCACAGTTTTGGTTTTCTCTGTCAAATTCTAACTGACTCTGTTGGAGAGCATAAAGTTTGGAAGTATAGGAGAGATCAAAAGCATAGGAAGGCAATATAAAATTCAGAGAAAGCACAGATCTTTTAGAAAAGAATAGACAAGTCTATGTCAATATTAAAAGACAATAGCTCAAACATGATACTCATCTAGAGTAGTAGATAATTATATGTTTATGTAACACTAATAGAAGAGATGATACGCAAAACAGAGGATAAGAATAGTAAATGAATTTTTCAAATTAGTATTAGGATTTTCACAAGAGTTCAGAGTTCCTTTGGAATAATGTTATACTTCAAAATGTTAACCAATAAGAATGCCGTTAAAGATCAAAGTAAGTAAAATTTTACATTTTTAAATAAGTAAAAAATACTTAAAAAATCCACCCTCTGGTCTATGCTACAGATAAATGCTTTTGTGAAATTGCATCCAGGTAAGAATATAAGAAAATAAAAATGGACCTACTGGGTCAGACCATCTAGCCCAGTAGTCTATTTTCTGGCAACAACCAGTGCCAGGGTGCTTAAGAGGGAAAGAACAAAACAGGTAATCATCAAGTGATCCATCCCATTGCCCATTCCCAGCTTTTGAGAAACAGCAGTTCTTGATTAATAGCCATTGATAGACCTATCCTCCATGACTTTATCTAGTTCTTTTTTATACTCCATTAAGTTCTTCCTTTCACAACATCCTTAGGCAAGTAGTTCCACAGATTGACTGTGTGTTATGTGAAGAAAAACTCCCTTTTGTTTGTTTTAAACCTGCTCTCTGTTAATTTTATTTGGTGACCCCTAGTTCTTTTGTTATGAAAAAAAGTAAAATAACACTTCCTTATTTACTTAATCCATATTAGTCATGATTTTGTAAATATCTACTATATTGCCCCTTAGTCATCTTCCTAGCTGAAAAGTACATGTCTTATTAATCTCTCCTTATACGACAGCTTTTCCATAACCCTAATTTTTTTTTCTGTACTTTTACTAATTCTGAAATATCTTTTTTGAGATTGGGCAACAAGATCTTCAGAAAGTACTCAATATGTGAGCATACAATGGATTTACAAAGAGACAATATAATATTTTCTTTTTATCTTTTTCTAATTATTCCTAACATTCGGTTTTCTTTATTGGCTATTGCAGCATATTGACTGTCTCTCGTCAGAACACAATCCACAGTGACTCCAAGATCTCTTTCTTGACTGGTAACAGCAGATTTAGGCCCCATCATTTTATATCATTGGGATTCTGGAACTTGGCATCATGCAAAGCCCTGACTCTAGCCATGTGAAGTGGACATCCATCAACTTCATGAAACAACTTGCACAGATTCAGCTAGACATGCTATATTTCCCATTTCATTCGTCTGACAAAGTGGAATTGTGCCCATGAAAGCTCATGAGAAAAATACATTTGTTGGTCTTTAAAAGTGCCATGGAACTGCTTGTTTGTTTTCCAATGTACATTACTTTACATTTATCAATGTTGAACTTCATCTGCATTTTGTTGCCCAGTCATCCAGTTTTGTGAGATCCCTTTGTAACTCTTCACAGTCTTCTTTGGACTTAACTATCTTGAGTAGGTTAGTATCTTAAGCAAATGTTGCCACCTCACTGTTTACCCTTTTTCTAGATCATTTATGATTATGCTGAACAGTACTGGTCCCAGTACCAGAGGTGGCCTTTGGCTATTGGGGGCCCTAGGTGAAGGCACATTGTGGGGCCCCCTATAGGCCTGTGGGGTCCTGTATAGGCCCACGGGGGCCCCCTATTGCCAGCCCCAGCTCCCCGCTGCCATTCCTGGCCCTGCCCCTCCTGCAGCCCTAGCTCACTGCCTGCCTCAGCTTCCCCCGCCCCACCAACCCCAGACACAGGGACCAGCTCCTCTGCCTGCTGCCAACCAAGGCAGACACGGCTTTTGGGACATCCAAGGGGGCCCCTTGAAGCTTGGGGCCCTAGGCATGCGCCTGCTTTGCCTACGCCAAAAGCCGCCTCTGCTCAGTACTGACCCCTGAGGGACACCACTATTTATGTAGGTCCATTCTGTAAACTATTTATTTATTCCTACCCTTTGTTTCCTATCTTTTAACCAGTTACTGATCCAGGAGAGGACCTTCCCTCTCATCCCATGACAATCTACTTTGCTTAAGAGCCTTTGGCGAGACACCTTGTCAAAGGCTTTCTGGAAATCTAACAGATCACCCATGTCCACTTGCTTGTTGACCTCCTCAAAGTAGTTTAGTAGATTGGTGAGGCATGATTTCCCTTTACCAAAGCCATGTTGACTCTTCCCCTACAGATCATATTTGTCTGATAATTCTGTGCTTTATTATATTTTTAACCAATTTGCCTGATAATTAAGTTAGGCTTGCCAGCCTTTTTTTTTAAAAGGGCATAACATTTGCTATCCTCCAGTTATTTATTATAGTAGAACTTCATCATAAGAATTGTTACTTAGAAAACATAAAAAGCTGGAGTATTTTGCAGTACTAGGCATGGGTTAATAACTCCTAGTAGCATGGCAACAGATTCATATCACTGACAAGAGAAGGCTATATTGAAGAACACTTAATTTCCTCCCAAAACATCATTTTTAAAGGAGTGCTTTTTCTAACCATGTGAATGCCATAGTTACAGACTAAGGCCCATTTCTGCAAATTCTTAACTTGTAAGTAATCACTCCTCACTAATCAATTGGCCAAATTCGGAGGGCTTTAGAACAACTATATTGGTGCACTTAAAACTTGCAGCTTTTCATGTTTGTCATACTATATAGACTTATACTCCTTTATCAAATGAGACTTACACTCCACTTCTGAATTTGCTTCACTTAGCTGTGCAGCCCAAATCATGGAAAGAGAATAGCAAAAAAGCAATAAGGAATAAAATGTAAAGTTCCTAAAGGGAAATTGGTCATCCCGTACTTCAATTTACATCTTATACATCATTTCTTTGGCTTCCAAATTTAAACTAATTTGGACTACAATAGGTACAAGGAAGTCTAAGGTAATTTACCTTACACATAAACTCTAAAGTTGGTGTAATGGGAATATTAATTTGAGTAATCTTTACTCACATGGCTATGAGGACAGGATTGTAGTCTATGGACCAGATACAAATTCCATGGGGATTTTCCCATACAATTTAATGGGTTTTGGATCAGGTTGTAGGTGTGGGAGGGTGTACATATATACATACATAATATCCATTAAAACTTTACAATTACTGAATGTTACTATATTAAGGAATTGTCAAAACAGACCTCCTACTCTCTTACTAGTAAGACTCATGCCATTGTTTTACCTGTCAATGTCAACTTGTTGCTAATGAATGGGAGATGAATTTCCCTGACAAAAGCCAAGCATGCAGATTTTCATACTCAATTCTGTTAATGACCTTCACTCCTGACATGCAACTCCCTTTATAGGGCCTGTTTTCAGTTGAAACTGCCAGTCATGCAACTTAAAAATTTAAGAACAACAAAACAAACAAACAAACAAACAAACAAAAACCCCAAACTAGTCCTGTAGAAGTAATAACTCATATTAAATTGTTGCATCTAACCTTTCAAGGATGGACTTTGCCATTCCTATATTTCTTGTTACATTGCTAGCAGTCTAATTTTTTTTTATCCAAGATAATTCAGGCAAATTTGGAAGTGGAGAAATACAGACATCACCCTTCTATTTTAAGGTTTTTATACTGTTGTCCATCACCACAGTGTCTGAGCAGCTTCTATATTAAATCAAAAGCACTATCTTTCAAGGAATACATGGAGTCTCTGGAGCTCCCCTATCATGGGTTAACTCTGCTGGAAGTAGGGTTTACTTTGTTAGGACTGAGTTTGGGTGTAAAAGGGGGTTTTGAACTTGGTGGAACCTGTGGTGGAAAGGCTTCCTCAAAGAGGAAGTATTTGGACCATTTCCTAAAGATAGTCACATTCATTTCCCATGCCCAGACTCACAAGCAAATGAGATGTATTTGAAGCCAACATGAGTGAAATAGGACCTGAGTAGTTGACTTGATAGTCAACAGTGTGGGGCATAAATTACCAAATCACCATTAGTCCTTGGTTCAGGAGTGATGGGTTGAAGGAAACCTAGTATAACGGGAGTGGTGGGGAAGAAAGACTGAGGCTGGCTGGGCAAGAAGCCTGGAGTTTGGAGGAATTCTGGTGTTTGAATAGAAGCCCAGGGGGGATATTGGGATTGTGACCCAGGGAGACTGGGACTGAGTTGAGGAATCTGAGGGAGTAGAAATGTACTGGGACAGGAACAGGCTGGAGGAGAGTATCTTCCCATGGGATCATGCTTGCCTCCAGAACCTGGAATGGAATCCAAGAGTCCAGTGGCTCACCACTCCTCTGCTGTCATCAAACATCTGTGAAACCTGCTGGTAAAACGTCATGTTCCCTTAAAGCATTGGCCTATGTAGAGGATGAAATGTTCTACTGCTATTAGTGACATTTGCTTAGGTGACAGAGGTCTGTGCTGTGGATCTAAGTTTCCAACCCTTCTGATAAACCATATGGGTGTCAATATGATGGGATTTTTACTTTGCTTTCTTAGGATTGGGAAGTTACATACAAATTATATTAAAGGAACAAAAGCATTGCAATGTTAAGCATTCAGGTTACAAAATGCTAATGTTGCCTATGCAACATTAATTCCCCCCTCACCCTTTTGCTTATGCATTATGTCAGTCTTTTCAGTTGCATACTAGATTTTTCCACATGCGCCCTATCTCAATGCACAGGATAGATGTTGCTCTGGGATAGAATACTGGATTGTATAGAATGCTGGATGGAAATTAGACTATTTATAGGTTCATACATCACTTGTTGCAGTAGTTGGAGGGTGTGTGGTGAATGAAGAGAGAAACTGCAGAAAGAGAATGGTCTTCTAGCTAAAGGAATCTGAGGGACACCCTGAAGGACTGGATTCTTTCTCTGCCTCTGTAACATAGTTTCTGGCAAGTCACTTATAACCACTTGTGGAAGTTTGGTTCTAATTGTGTGCACATGCAATCTTATTTATGGAAATTTCCTAGTTTTTGGGTACTTGTCTTTGTAATGGCAAGTTCTTTTAATGTAGTATGTTGGTTGTCTTGTAACTTATTGACCATGCATCTCTTATCGTGTAATATTCCTGTAAACTTTTCATCTCCAATTATTGTTGTTTTCCGGTTCCATCTATCTTCCCTTAAGGGTAAATATCATAATAACCAAGTTGTTTAATATGTCCACAACACATTCTTGACACATTTTACTGAGGCTGGTTACAAAATATGTCAAGCCATATGGGAACACTTATTTAAAATCAATTCTTTCTTTCTTTCTTTCTTTCTTTCTTTCTTTCTTTCTTTCTTTCTTTCTTTCTTTCCAGATGTCATTAAAGCTTTGTCCACTAACCTGGTTTTAGAAAGCACAGTTCTGATGAATTTTAGTAAGATTTTTAAGACATCTTAATATTTTTAAATGCAATAAAAGAGTCCCTCTTGAAACAGTCACTACTCCGACATTTCCCCCAAAATTTGAGACTTTTTTTTTCCCCACCAGGTGGATCAGCAATCTTCTTGTGGAGGAATGTAACATATAGACAGGCTGAGTTAGGAGATTAGATGAATAAAGCCATTTTGACTTCAAACCAGACAGCTGGCAATCACAGTACATTTTTAATGAGATTTGGTTCATGTTGTGGCAGTACTTTTTCTCTAATGCCAGGGTACTTTTGGCTTGAGTACCTGTGAAAGTCATCTGTAGTTTGTTCATCAACCCTTTTGATCACAGCTCCCTTGGAGCAGGAGCCTGTCATTCATCTCTCCGGTAAGCAGCATGAAAACTTTAAGAAGCTGAATACATAAATTGATCACACTTAAGAGCTCCTGCAAAGCTGAACACTTAGGACTAAATCTTTAAGAATACTCATCAGCCAGCAATTCCTATTTGAGAGGCAAGGTGAGTAAGGAAATATCTCTTATTAAATCTACTTCTGTCAGTGTGAGAGACAATCTTTTCAGCTTACACAGAGCTCTACAGATCACGTGTTGGTCCAATAAATGATACTACCTGACCCTCCTTGTCTTTCTAATATCCAGGGACTAAAATGGCTAGGACAACATTGCTAACAGCAGTTCCCATTGGTTCCTAGGCATATACTGGCTCCCTTTTGAGTTGCCAAGGGCTATATTCTTGTGAAATTGTAGCTACTTTTAGTGCTTAAATGAAAACTGAGCTCTGGCCCATACTGCACACTTGAAGGGGATACGGAAAAGTTATTGCACTCAAGGATGGCATTACTTCCAAGGACTCAGGATCTACCCACTGTGTCCAATAGAAGTCTAGCCATCTTTGCTTTGCCTACTCTATTTCTTTTTTTGCTGAATCACTTTTGGAAAAGTATAATTATACAGATATACTGATCTTTCAATAATGGTTTTCTTAACCTTTCTTTAGATGGCTATTATTCAGTAAATGAGTCTCTGTCAATATATTGCTGCCTCTCACACAGGCTGGCCAGTAACATACAGTTCTGAAACAACATACCGCTATTTGCAGGATTGCTGAAATTTGTGTTGTGCGGGCAATTTCCAGTGTTCTCCTCAGCATGTTTCTTACCATCCAGGCTGAAGGTTGGGTTTAGATACCCTTTCTTTAATTGAGTGGCACCATGCTGTAATCTCATCCCATGGTTTCAGGTAGGGCTACTTGAGGAGTCAGGTTGAAGTCAACATAGGTATTGATGACAGCATCTGGCTATGTAATTGGCATGGATGTTCTAAACTTTTCAGTAACTAGGTTAATGACCAATAGACTTACCCAATATTGCATTACCTAGATCTAATGGCATGTAGTAAACCTTGCTCTTGGGCTTATGATTTTCCTATTTGGTATGGTTGCTCACTTAAGTAATAGCAAAGAAATACTAGGTAACACATTTCATAACTCAGCGAAGAAGAAAACATGCACTTCAACTCTTATCGAGGCTTTGAATCCTGAACTAAATGTGGTACAAAACTCATTTGAGACACCAACACCTTAATCTCCTTTCATTTGTTCCAGTGTGTCATTGCCTTCAATCGAGCTACTTCTGAATCTCATTGAAGATGGGCTATTCAGCCCCTGAAAGAGTGATGGTAATGTATAGGTACTATTCAATATCTAAGTGAGGGCCCTTAATGCATTAGCAGGCTTTCTGAAGTCAGTGGAACCATTCAATTGAATCAGATGCTACTCAGCATATAAATATGCATATCAGAATCTGGTCCTTCATACCAAAACAAATTAGTTCCCCAATACTGTGTCTAGACTGCAGTGCCTACACAGAGGAAACTGCATAAGCAGGGCTTAATTTTTTCCTTTCTGCACCACAAAAAGTAATGGAAAATGAGATTCTGAAGGCCACATTCAGAGATAACGTATGCCATCTTTGTGTTGTGTCAGCATATGTGTAGGTTGTTGTAACTTTTATGCAAATGAGGCAGATGCATATCAAAGAATATTGAATATAGCTAGCAGGAAAATTTCAACAAACTGAGACAGTTTTTTCTGTAGTTGAATAAATTCTGTTAGCAGATACAATAAGCTGCTCTCCTTTCATATACAGGGGATGCTGAGGTGGTAACATGGTAACATGTCTTTGCTTATGAAATTGACCTAAATGGACTTCTCATCCATATCTATAGATTGTGAGTATACAGTCTGGATGTATACAGCTCTCTCAATGAGGACCAAATTAGAATCTTACATACGTAGGTGTAGCTCCATTCAAGGAAATAGTGTAAGCAGGTGGAACTCTAGGTGTGAACTTGACCCATAGAGGAGCAGCAGAATCAAGCCCACATAGCATCAACTGCAAAAGCAACCATCTCTTGGGAAAAGGGTATCTCCAATTAGCCCAAAGAACTTGACAGGGACAGTTGTGGGCAAGGGAGCTGGGATTACTAAATTACTACGGGTTTGTGAAAGCCCATCCACTGTCTACTTGACAGAGGTTTTATTTTATTTCAAAGACCGTCACAGTACATGACATGGAACTGTGTCTTCACAGCTAAATAAAGGAATGAAATGGCACATGTGGGTATGAGGCTGTGGCTCAGGATGTCTTTATCTCTAATATGCTGCTTAGGATAAGTCACTGCTCACTCCATGATGATCGATGTAGAGGGATTGATTGAGCAGATTATAGAGACCTGCTCCATCAATCCCACATGGGCTTTTTGGTCGATGCTGTTAATCTACTTCATAGAAAGGAGTAAGGCTGCATTGACGTTATATAGATTGCATGTTTTCTGTCAACCATCGGTGGCAGTGCACACCAGGACTTAATTTACATGCCTGTCCCTTCCAGCTAAAAGACAAAATTAGATGTAACCAGAGCAAGATTACTATCTTAATAGCTCTCCAAACAAGCGAGGTGAGTGAAAAGGCTTCATTATCCTAAATAAAGAGTGAATACTTATGGAAAGAAGAAATACTGAAATATAGCATAGACTTGATGTAAAATGATTGTTTGACAAACATTTTTAATTGGTGTTTCAGTAGCACCTGGAGGATCCATCAGTCTAGGCCAGTGGTTTTCAACCTTTTTTCATTTGTGAACCACTAAAGATTTTTTAATATAAGTTCAGAACCCCAGGCGTCCATGGACACAGCTTGAAAACCATTGGTCTAGGCACTGAACATACACATAAAAGGCAATGTCTGCTCTGAAGAGCTTACTTTCTAAATAGACTAGACAGATACAGTAACTAGGGGAAGCAAAGATGAAAGAGACTTCCACTATCAGTGACCTAGAGCCAGGAACAGAACCCAGTGTCCTTTCACTTTCCCACTGCCCTAACCTATGAACAGTAAGTATTTCATTCGGTCAAACTTACTCTGGAAGAGCTAAACTGAAATGAGTGAGCTGGACCCTACAACACTTTTCTGACACTGACTTTTAACATATTTGAAACTTAGATTTGAGCTTTCAGGCCTGGGCCTATCTTTCATAAAAGCCAATGTCCCATGGCATCCCCTTAATACCTATGGTTATGTCTACACTTGTTAATTTAAATCGACTTAACAAAGTCGACTTTGTTAAGTCGACTTAGCATGTGTACACTTAAATTTTAGGTCGACTTTGGGGGGAACCTACAAAGTCGACCTAGAGCGTCCACACCGGATGCCTAGGTTGACTTGTAGGGGCTAGATGGACCTGGGACTGGTCCACGGTGGCAGGGGGCACCCCTTGCCAAGTGCCAGGGGGCTCAGCCTTTGCCCCATTGTACCTGGGCACAATGGGGCAAAGGGGGACAGGGACCCTAGCAGGGCATAGGGGCAGGGTGGGAAAGGCTCTGCCCTGCCCTGCCAGGCTCTCCCTGTGCCAGCCACCCTGGCAGGGAGGGCAATAGGGGAGTCATGGAGAGCCCTAAGTCGACTTAGAGTTGATTTAGGGCTACTCCAGGTCTACACTGGCTTAAGTCGACTTTCTAAAGTCGACTTAAGCCCAAAGTCAACTTAAAATGAGGTTTTATAAAGTCGACTTAACTTTTCCTTAAGTCGACTTAAGCAGCTGCTTAAGTCGACTTAAGGAAAGTGTAGTGTGGACGCAGAGTAAATTAAGTCGACTTAAGCAAACTTAAGTCGACTTAATTTACAAGTGTAGATGCACCCTATGGCACTTAAGTCGACCTACAGAACTCTGCGTCCACACTGGGTGCTTGTTAAATCGACTTAAGCACTTCCTTAAGTGAACTTAATAACACCACCTCTGAAGGTCGATTTAAGGCTTAAGTCGACATTATTAAGTCAACTTAAGTTGACTTAAAGCCAGCGTAGACGGGTACGTCTATACTACAGGCTCTGTTAAGTCGACTTTAAGTGTAGACGCTCTATTAAGTCAACTTAACAAGGTCGACTTTAAGTCAACTTAAAAGAGTCAATTTAACTTAACAAGTGTAGACATTGCCTATAACTTTAAATTGTCATTGTAGAGCATGGCTTTTAAAAACTCATACATTTTTCAATGTAAATGTTAAGGATCTCTTTTTGGGGAAGAAAAATAAAGATGTGTTATAAAACAATACAATGCTGCAGGTAAAGGTTTAGAGGAGCTTTTGAGAATTTTAATTCAGCCCTTGTGTAGAACTGTTGGTCCAAGACCAAAGTTTTTGTGCATTTATAGCTATCTGAATTGAAATAGCTGCTACAGATTTCAATAAAGATTTAAAGTTAAGTCATGCAAGGTTTGAAGAAATATGTCCCTTATCCTTAGGGTAAATGTTACTGGCATTCTGTTAATGATTTTAGAAATGAAATATCCTTCTTCCTCTTGCCATCCCATTTTACTTTGCTTGGCAATTGTGGCACTAGAATGTTGAGTTCAGGTTGGCTGGCTGAATAGAGGATTTTAACTATATTGTATTAACTTTTACTTCAGAAGCAACACATTTTGAAAGGGGCACCTATAGAGATTAAGGTGAACATAACCTGCCCCAGATCCTGTATTCCAATTTCACATCTAGTTTTAAGATCCCCAGGGAGATCTAATTTATTCAGGCAAGGTATTGCTTTCTAACTGCAACATCCTGTAGAGTGAATTAGTAATGGCCATTGCCCTGTAAATCCTATTGGTATTTATTATCTTTAAAAAAATAACCCCAAAAGCATAAACTTCTCTGAATTCGGAATTGGTTTAGCCTGAATGAAACAACTATTTTTTAAACCAAATAATGCTTTAGTGGGATAGATGCTCATAAAGTTCCATATAAAACTAATAATCTCAATTCTCCAATCATCTATTTACTTTAGTTCCGATTTGTACTGTATTACTGTACTATACAGCAGTGCTTACCTACAATAAATAAGGGATTTATTTCTTAACTTTTAGGAAACTCAAAGCAGGATGACATCAAAAAAGAGACCCCCTCCCCAAGTTTCTAAAAGTATATTAAAAATAGGGGACATTATATGGTCTCATCATTGTTTGTTACACATAATGCTGACTCTAAATAACTGTAAAAGTTGTTAAATGCCAGATTTTCAGTGTGCAGTGTAGGTGAACAGAACTCAAAAACTGATTAAAATGTTAAGCTTGCAAAAATCGAGCACTCAGAAGTTAAGAAATGCCACCAGTCACATTTACTGAGCAACCTTAATTTTGCCTACTCTGCATAGACAATTTACACAGTTACATACTACTTACTCAGAAGAAAATGGGATGATGGAGAGAATACAGAATATGTAAAAAGGGTTTCTTAGCATGACTGCAATAATCACAAATGGCAAACAGTAAAACATTGCTTATGTACCTGTTTTAAAGAGAATCTGAGACAAAAGTTGAGTGAACTGTCCAAGGTCACAGCAAGTCTGCGTCAGAAACAAAGAAAATGCAGATTTCTTTTTCCAGTCCTGTTTTCTAATAGGGTGACCAGATGGCAAGTCTGGAAAATCGGGACAGAAGATAGGGGCTAATAGGTGCCTATATAAGAAAAAGCCTTTTATATCCAGACTGTCCCTACATCTTGTCACCATAAATACTGGTTCATGCATTTTATCATTATAAGATCATGCACATTTGGTAGGTTTGTGATATTGGTGCAGTTACATAGTACAACCCTTCTGCCATCACTCTGCTGAGAAAAAACTTCCTTAAATGAAAACTATGTCCATTTTGAACACGAGAATCCATGGAACAACTTGGAAGAATTTTAGTATTCATATTACTGAATGTTTTTAATGAAGGAATTCTCCCATGGCGTATTCATGTTCCATGGGGAAGACGCCACCCAGGAGGACTCTAATTTCAGTTATCACCAGAGGGAAGGAAACACCTTTCCTCCTGACCCTTGGAGATGGTATAGCTGTTAACTTTTCTTTTACTGTCCTGAAAAGAACTCCTGCTCTGATGGAATAAAGCAGCAGCTTTCACTGTTAGAACAGCAAAGTTCTAAATGGTTTAAAATCTGTTCTAGTGATTTGCTTTCCATATTGCGGCACTACAGATGCAACCAAAGTAAGAGCCTGCCCGAACAGAAAAGTGTGAATGCAGACTTAGTGCTGGACTGAGTTTTTGTGACCAGGGCTGAGTAAGTGGAAATGAACAGCTTTGTAGCACCAGGAGCAAACTAGCCATGTTAGCATGACTGTCTTTCTACATTGCTTCCTGCTTGAGGGGTAATCAATAACGGGGCAATCAGTAAGGCAGTAATCAATAAGTACCAGCCCTTCCACCTGTTGCAGTTTACTTTTTCCATCACACCTGCTGAGCTGTGCAGACTGGCATATTGGGATGGGGGTCTTGGCCATGCCAGCCCACATTGATAGTCCCAATTCACATTTATCTTGGGAGAGGAGGGCAAATTCTGGTCTCAGGAGGGACCTCACTCAGTTCTTCCCCTTTTGCAGTTCTTGACATGGAGTCTCCCCTCTCTCTTACCCACACAGTACATGGGCCAGTGGCACTAGGAGTCTGGATCTCAGTAGACTCCCCTACACTCTGCTATATAGGAAAAGACTCCCCATGCTCCAGGTCACAACGTTATTTAGCCCACCCTCTTCTATGTTTGGACCGAGGT
>ML685799.1:11201978-11217101 GCA_007922175.1 Pelusios castaneus
TTCCCCTTCCCCATCCTCATTTTTACTTTTGCTATCTGGTCACCCTACATACAGTTAACCTACCTTGTATTTTTGCTTTGAATCTAATGGAGTTCAATAGTGAAAGACAAAGAACAAGATCAGAGACTTCTGTTAAAAAACAAAATGGGGAGAAGAGGACACACTTTCAAGAAAATCTGTTTAAATCCAGCACTTCTTTTAAAGCACTGCAATGCACCATTGTTTGAGCTGGAGAAACAACAGATTTTTCAGTTTGCTGGCAGCTCCAACAAAACCGAATTGTTTTGCATTAAACAAAACTTCGCATTTCAATTTTAGGATTATTTTTTAACATTTTAAAAAATTCTTAATAAAACTAAAAGGAAACTTTGAAACAAGGTTATTTCATATAGAAACATTTTATTTCAAAACTATCAAAATGAAACACTTTAATTCCTACAATTTTTGTCCAGGTTTTTTCCAACAGAAGCAATTAGCCTGATCAACATCAATCCACAAAATGCTTTCATTTTGCTGAATCTATGCTTTTTGCTAGGGGAAAAAATGGTAAATTTTTGCCCGTCTCTATTCCTGTTGTTTTGAAAAGGGCATTCTATGTGATTGAACATACTCATCAGTTTTTCAGGGTTTGTAGGGTATTAATCATAAAGTAGGTTTATTCTTTTACATAATTAACACTGATTGGTTGGTTAATTGCCTAGCTGATTAGGTAGCTGAGTCATTCCACAGTCCAGTAAAGACGGTCAAAGTCTGTGGGGTTCCAATGGGAGATTTCTGCAATGAAGAAGACAGAAGATACTCTAGCAGTGCTTTTGACTAATAGTGTATAGAGCTGACAAACAAAGATTCTGAGACTCAGGTGGAGTCAACTTAACCCTTTGAAACTCTGAATTACTTCTCAAGGTGTTTTTCTGGGGACTGACCTATATATAAGTATATTTATTTATATAACTGTATATAGGTATGTATAACTGAAAATAGTGTATGTGGATTACAAAGTAGACTTTTTGTTTAGTAGAAGTTAAACTATTATTTTTCTTTATCATTATTATTATTAAGTTGCTATTATAGGTTGCTGTTGGACTTGATTGTGAGGAGACTGATCTTGTGGACCTGTTGCTGAAAATCCTCAGAGATTGAATTGTGGGTCTCCAGGTGCTTTTTACAGGAATTTTATTGAAACACTAGGAGAGAGGTAACAAAGTAACTTCTAGCCCAGCCAAAGGTTATACTTTCATAGTGTTGCCGGGGGAGGCCTGAAGACAGGCTGGGGCTAGCAACAGTTTGGGTTCGTTGCCCGGAGTGCGCAGCACCAATAAACACACCAGGGCGGAGAAGCACACTAAGATTTATTTGAGATCTCAAGCAGGCACACGAAGACAGACACGTCTCAAATCATGCGCACCCCCACTCAGTTACAGTAACTCTTATATAGATTTCCTCTTGCTGTGAAAAGATCCTACCCCCCCTCCTCTTTGGGTGAGAAGCATGCTTTCAAGGCTGTGTTATAATTACAAGCGGAGACCGGCTGAGACTGGTACTGTTATTCTGTTATGGGGAACAGGTTATCAGTTCCTGCAACCGGGAAACATCCTTATATGGGCTATTGTTGGGATTTGTTGGGCGCCAGTTATGTCCCAGCTGTGTCCGAGTCTGGAGTGAAGGGGATTCATCGACACTGTGGCCTTCCACCCCCTCGAGTTACCCAGTTCGCAACCCCAGATACAGCCAGGGGCATCAACAATTGTATGTATCCCCACTATGCAATACTATGGGTGAGTTTCTGGGGTGCACAGCACAGAGGCTATGTCTACACTTGTAAAGTTAAGTCGACTCTGTTAAGTTGACTAAACAAGGTCAACTTTAAGTAGACTTAAAGTCGACCTTGTTAAGTCGATTTAACAGAGTGGTTACACTTTAAGTCAACTTAAGTCAACCTTGTTAAGTTGACTTAACAGTAGACATAGCCATCCACATTGGCTTTAACTCAGCTTAATAATGTCAATTTAGCGCTATTCCCTGTCCATACTGGCTTTAAGTGGACTTAAGAAGTCGCCTTAAGGCTTAAGTCGACCTTCAGAGGTGGTATTATTAAGTCAACTTAATCTGTTTTAAGTTGACTTAAGGAAGCACTTAAGTTGACTTAATAAAAGCCCAGTGTGGACGTGGCTTTGTGTAGGTCGACTTAAGTGTCCTTAAGTCGACCTAAGTTGCCAAGGTAGACGTACCCAGAGTGTCTGCAGTGGCCCTGACCTTCTCACGTCTAGCATGGCCTCTTGAAATAATCCTCATGTCATCGCATGCAGGAAATGTAAGCTGTCTTGCACAAAGCTTGAGGCAGAGCTAATTCTTCCTGGTAGACAAAAGGGCTAAAAAGCCCTTTTACCGATGGCAGAAAAGAGATTCCCTCCCTAGATTGTAAATTCAGCAAAACCCAATTACTCTGGGTTTATGTCACTGCTACTATGTGGTTCTCATTATTTTAATTACCTACTTCTTCTAATAAACAAAACAAACAATGTTTGTCCCTTCCAACATTAACCGTGTGCATTATTTCTCTTAGCCAAACATGGCTAAATTATAGCATGTTGCTCTTTTTAAAACTGGATTTGCAGAGGGTTTTTTTGTTTTTTAATATTTTTTCTGGAATTAATTGACAGATGCAATGGTTGGTAATTCAACCTTACATAATCTAGTACTATAAAGGTATGTTAACCCTAAAACAATACCTCCACTAATGGTTAGGCTTCGCTTTTGGGCATGGACACGTGGGTCCTATTGAATCTAATGTCAACTGCATCCTAGAGCAGAATTTGGCCTTTGCCATACTGTGAAATCAAGTTGAAAAATGTCTGATGTAGTTCCTGCTGTTCTATTTAAATACACATTGCAGTCAGAGGAATTTCTAAATTCACTGTCCATTATCCAGTACAGACTTCAGACAGATTTCTCAGAGAGTAGAAGGAGTTTTGCTTTGTTCTAATTAATTTTAGACCGAGATGATCACACTATGCAATGCTGTAGATTTATATTTTCTGAATGCATCTCCTATTCATCTAAATAGTCTTGATCTATTCAGCCATAGCCTTGTGTTTGCCCTAAATGGAATGATGACAAATGACTTACAAATTCTGTCTTTGCACCACAGAGCCTGATCTGTACCATCTCATTGACTTGTCGTTTCAGTCTTTCCTCCATCTAATGGTTCTATTTTAACTTGGACCAAAATCTGTGTGATTAATCTATTTAATTTTAGTAACTGCATCTTTCTATGCACTGGCTCTCACTCTGGTATCTGTATAGAAGCTGTTTGCCTTGAAGACTGTGCTTCCCTCATTGTCCTCACTTCTGCAGCCTCAGCAGAATTATCCTAAGCAAGATGACACTGCAACATTTCACTGGAAAATGTCCGAGGCAAGTCAGTGAAAGCTACATGCATAGTCCTCTCTGGAACCAAATGTTTTTGGTTCTCACTTAACAGACACCTGATGCTAGTGTCAGGTAATGCTAAGGCTTAAGCTGTCCAAAAACTTAGGCCACAGGATCAGGGGTTTAAAGAAAAAAAAAGTGTCAAAAAGCATAAAGACTGTAGAGACCACAAAACTGTTAAATTAGATAAAACTGACTGACCGCTACAAAAGTGCAAACAGAAGGCGGGCTAAACTAGCCACAGAGAAAAGGGGAAGATTAACAGATCCCCAACACTCTGGTTAGATAACCGCAAAAGTGTAGGAGGGTCAGAGAGGTCTCTGAAAATCAAGACAAGACAGCTGGACTTATGAGTTGGAAAAAAACCACATCACCGCGGTTTTTGAGCAATAAAAGGAGGCCTGTTGTGGGGGTGAATTTGGAGTTATTTGTCTCAAGTTAACTCTGAGGCAAAGGCTCTGGGATTTGATCACCCCCATGAGCAC
The DNA here is from genome assembly GCA_007922175.1 of Pelusios castaneus. NCBI lineage: Eukaryota > Metazoa > Chordata > Testudines > Pelomedusidae > Pelusios > Pelusios castaneus. The sequence goes on from ML685799.1 coordinate 11,205,893, forward strand.
TCCCCCCACTCTCCGTGGGATGCAGATGAACCGGGTACAAGCACCGGAAGCCTGGCCAGCTAACGGGAAGGTCGGATCAGCAAATCTGACATCAAAGGAAAGGTAACCAAAGTAAAGGGGCTCAGAGTAGCACCTGGCTTCTAAGCAAAAAGTAACACAAAAAGTTTTAAGGTTCTTCCCAGCTTTATGCTGAGACTCTTAGGTAAATGAACAATAGCAACATCAACCTTGGGTTTGGGGTTGATGTAGGAATTGGGGTAGGTGTAGGATTTGCTTTGGGTATAATTGTGTTAGCATTTCTGCTTCTGTGTGTGTGTTTATAATTGATAAAAATAAGAGCAAAGTTGTGTTAGAGAGTGTGTGTGAGGAAACTATAACCAATGTCTAAGTCTGAGACTAAATCCTGTGTACAGCCGCCCAGGGTCTGCAAAGGTCCTAAAGAAAAGGTGCACAGGTGAACCTCGTGACTCACTGGATCCCCTTCTTGTGTGAGTGCATAAACGGGCGCCCTCTGTGCTTGGTGTCCGTGCTGCTATAACTCTGCTGCTGGGGGGAGGAAAGTGTGAATGGGGGATAACCGTTGACCAGGTCTGGGACTAAATCCTGTGTGCAAGAGTTCACAGGTGAACCTCGTGACCCAACGGGTGTGAATGAGATCCCTATACAATGGTATAGAGTCCTGTGTGATTGTGTCTTACATATGGGCTTGTGTTCTTGATTGCTCTGGTTTGTGTATATTGGGCTCTGTTATACTCTCTATGTTATGTGTTTAAAGCCATAATTTATGCAAAACCCTGAATCTGCATTCATGCAATAAGCAGTATTGTAGTTTAGAGTTTTTGTGGATATATTGGATGTTTATTGTACTAACTAATCACTGCCTTAACCTGTGTAATTGTAATCATAGTGCCTTAATAAATGTCACATGCATAGCAAATAGACAAAAATCATTGTTAGTGGTGATCTTTGCCTAGGGGCTTCCGGAGCTTCCCAACATCCGCATTTAAAGGACCGGGTATTTGTTTGAGCACCCTTCCCCCTTAAGGGGATAAAGCTTAACAGCTAGAAGCCTCATTTTGTAATAATGAGACTTTCAGCTTTCAGCAAGTATACTAAAAAATGCAGTTATGCTAAAAGGGACTATGGGGAAAATAGTAATTCTTAATTGCCACCTCCATTGTCAGTGTGGATTAAGTTATGTTTACTTTCATGATACAGCTAAGATTAATATTATTTAGTTCTGTTGGCAGGCCAATCGGTCAATGGAGAATGACTTGAATTCTCTTCTGGGACCTGTGGCTATGTCTACACTTGCACTTTTAAGTCGACTTTAACTAAGTTGACTTAGTGTGTCTACACTTAAAATTAAAGTCAACTTAAAGGGGAACTTACAAAGTCAACCTAGAGCGTCCACACTGGATGCTCTAGGTCGACTTTGTGGGGCTAGGGGGACTTTGGGCAGGTCCACGGTGGTGGGGGGGGCACCCCCTGTGTACAATGGGGCAAAGGGGTACAGGGACCCTGGCAAGGCAGAGCCCTGTGTGTGATGCTGTCTGGATTTAGGGAAGCATTTATGATATTATTTTCTATGGATATCTCATAAATGGTCTATAATCCATAGGAACTATGTCATGTTTGGTATCAATAGAAAGGTAGTCATTTGCTGGGAATGATTATATAGTTTATGTCTAGGAATTCTATGTCGATTAGAAGTTAAGAATCTGATGTTATATCCATACTTTAACTTGTGTCATTCTGGACAAATGCCTTAGACGGGAGGGTGTCTCCTTAATGTTAGGAATTTTCCAGGTAGAATGGTCCCAGGGAGTATCCTGATGAGCCATTAAGGACATAAAGAATACAACCATTGTGTCCTTAATGGCTCATCAGTTTACTCCCTGGGACCATATCACCTGGCAGTTCCTATGGATTATAGCATTTATGAGATATCCATAGAAAATAATATCATAAATGCTTCCCTAAATCCAGACAATGTCACACTGTGCCCACATGCCCTGCCCTTTGGGGGGCATGCCAGGCTCCCCCTGTGCCCCCCCTGGCAGGGAGGGCATTGGTGTAGTCCTGGGGTAGCCCTAAATCGACTTAGGGCTACCCCAGGGCTACACTGGCTTAATTCGACTTTAAAAAGTCGAATTAAGCCTTAGGTCGAGTAGAAAGGTGGTTTAATAAAGTCAACTTAATTTTCATTAAGTCGACTTTATTTTGCTTAAGTCGACTTAAGCAAGCTGCTTAAGTTGACTTAAGCAAAGTGTAGTGTAGACGCAGGGCACATTAAGTCGACTTAAGCCAAGCTTAAGTCGACTTAATTTACCAGTGTAGACACAACCTGTATTAGCAACAAAATTACTGAAGCAGACTGACTTACACATGCAAGTAAAAAATCCCCTCTTAAACCTATTTGAGCTACTTGGTCCTTATAACCAGAAGCACTAGGATCTAGTCCCATGCTGCAGAGCATAGGACGGCCAAGGAATGATGGATGGGCAGAGCCTTACTGAGCCAGCATGAAGTAGGAGTGTCTGGGAGCTGTTGCTGGCTTACACCAGAAGAAGGGGTAAAAAGAAAGCAGGGGAGGAATTCTTACAGCTAGATTTGTGTTCGGGGCCGATACTCCTAAGGATATTGCTCAGGATCACACTTTAATTGCTAGATTGTAATGTTAAGAATGGAACAGAGAGCCAAAGTTTGAGTCTCTTGCTCATGTTGAATAGTACCATATCAGTGAGACCTGTTGAGGTCAGTGGGACTAAGTAAGAGTAGTATTCTGGAATGTGAGTATTTCCTCCATACAGGTAAGAGTGGCAGAATCTGTCCCTCAATTTCCTGTCACTCCTACGTAGGGCCAAATTTTGGCTCCTTTACCAACTTTGAGATGTACTTTGCACCGTAAACTGTCCCATTAAAACCAATAAGATGATTTGTTGAGTAAATGGTTTCTGACTGGATCAGATCTAGGCTCCTAGTTAAGTCTCCTTAATCACATCAAGTAAAGAGTGTACAGCACTTGATGTTGGTCTGGGTTTTTAAGCCTCAAATGGAATTCCTTAATCCTGTTTATTACTCAGTAGGCTGTATTGCAGCCTATATATTAATGAAGACCTGGAATAAAAAGGTCTACCTATATATTAATGAAGACCTGGAATAAAAAGAGCACAGTGTTGTTTATTTACCATTCCAATACAATGTGTCTCAAGCGTCAGTGAAGCCTGCTTACCTTAACTTGAGACGCCAGCTTTTTGGGAATGGAGAACAAGTGCCACTGAATAGCAAAGCTTGAGGTTCACCTTCAATGTCTTCTAAATCTCAAACTTGGATAGATAACCTCAAGTGTTGGGTTCTGGGGGAAGTTTTCCAAGCTCCCACAGCTCTGCTCAGTTACAGCTCATTGCTCCTAACCTTGTTTTCTCTCAGTATATATTTTATCAACCCTCCTTCTTATTTCACAGCCCACATGCTGTGCCAGCTGTCCTTTCATAATGTGAAATGCAATGCGGTTACCAATTCAAATACAAAACAGTTCATATGGTCCTTGTCACCTCCCTCCCCACCAAAAATTCTAAGCTGATCTGAAATATCACCAGTGCAGGTGGATCATAAGAAGTTTCTTTTTTTTTTTAATAATCAGCCAATCAAAGCAAACAAAATCTATGGATATAGATTTGATTGCAAAGCACCTTCTGTCAACAGCATGTTTCAATTGGAAGGAGTTTTTGACATGCTTCATGCTTCGGTTACCTAATAGTCTCTTCTGTCAGAAGTAAATTGGGTTCCTAGTAAAACATTTGCTCTAAAACTGCATAAAAATTAATGACTGTGTCAAGCTATGTACATTGCCAGAAGCTACAGTATGCTAGGAGAATTGCTTTGTATTTGGAGTTTTGATATCATGCTGTCAAGGGCTTCAGATTGGCTGTTGGCAGACAGGACAACGAGTTCAGTGTGCATTTTATTGAAGGAAACTGCAACAGCAGCATGTGGCTTAGTCCCCTGACTGCTGATAATTTTAAATGATGATTCTCCTGAAACTTTCAAACCAAAACTTTATTTTATGAGGTTGACAAATGCCTGGAACTCAGTGAATAACAATATGGCACAGTGATATCAGAAATCTAGTGGACAAATGCTGTTTCCACTGGTGTTAAAAAAACATCGTGGTGTGCATAGTAAGAGCACCTAAAATACAGAAGAGTGAAATATGCCTTTCAAGCAGAAGAGATGGAAGCTGAATGTCACAGTAGAGCTGTGAAAACTGGAAGAAAGCCAGAAGAATTTGGAGCTAAACTTTACCCCAATTTTCATACCCAGTAACTCCAAAGAAGTCAATAATATTTTACGCAGTATAATTCATGGGAGGATTCAGCTCAGGCAGCACATAGGTGTAGTTACATTAGAAAATGCCTATATTTTGGCCCTGATACTGGTGCTAGTTACAGCATAAGCAGAATGGGAAGTTGGGCTCCAGGTGGTTTGTAAACCTTTGTCAGGTGGTCTGAAGTGGCTCACGATTATGGATGCCAACCTTAGGGCAGAATGTCAGAAAACAGGGCAGACACCCCAAACTGGTGCTGTGTTCTATAATTAAATTTCACCAATCAAGTGAGAATTCTTCCCTTCCCCCAAAGTTCAAGTTATGATGGGATGAGTGTCTGTGCACGTCCCCCCTTTATGGGTGTTGGGAAAAAAATCTACAACATCTTTTGTTCACTGATGCTCCCACAATGGTTTGTCTACCATCTATAGGCCTTCTTTTGTTCGGTAGAAGATGACCCCTCTTGTAGTAGTTAAACTAGTATATCACACTTGGTAACACTTGTCTCCTGATTTTGGGGTTTCCAGTTTCATGGCAAACACTTCTATAGCTATAGAGCTAACACTAAAATATTATCTTTATAACAAGCAATACAGATATTATAATTGAGATTAATACACACAGCAACCCACAAGCATTTCATAGAGTCGAAACACTAAACATATCTCTATAATCTAATACCTACTAAACACAATACTAATGCACAATTGTACTGGGATGCTGGTGGGAAACCACTGTAGCATTTAGAGAAAGGTGTACGTTTGTACAATGCGAGCACTACTGAACAAAGAGGCTAATATCTTCTGCAATAGCTGAAGATTTCAAGCAGACTGGTTTCCAGCTATTCATTTCTCAGGGAGGCCTTGGGGCCTTAGTATGAGCTAGCACCTGGTCTGCCAGCATCATAACCTTAGTATCTATTACTGGTAAGGAGCCAACAGTCTCATTTTCGCCACCTGTAAAATAGGAACACCTTTAGAGTGGTGTTGAGGCTGAGTTCATAGGGAGTCCATCACAGCCTGAGTTTATAGGGCATTGGTCACAGCAGGTGACAGAATTTTAGAGTCCATGTCTATCCTTGGACCACTCTTTTCTCTCATCAGGCTTTGAATACCTAGAAGTCAGCTATGTGGTTTGCAATGAAGTCTGTATTGGACCACAAAGATGTCTTTGTATCCCCACACATAAGTTAGTCGCTACTGCAGTTCTTTGCACAAAACAATGCTAAAGAACTGGGTAGGAGATGGTGGGGCCATAGCCTTAAGGTGGAATCAAGTTGCATGAAACAGTTCTGTAGATCTTTGGCACAATCTTTCCCAGGGCTCCTCTTGAGGAAATGCATTACCCCATCCTCCCATCAAAAGCTTTTAATATTTAATGGCACATACTGGCTCTTAGATGATATGCTTATTTTAAAGGAGAGGAAAATTACAATTGGCCCTAATTAATTAATTTTCCTAGCCTGAGGCAACCTCCAGTCTATATAACGTTTCTGACCTTGTCTGTTTGACGTCAACTCTCTTTCTATTTTTGAGTAGCCAGAGTACATGTCCAGGTAAATGTGGCTTTGGGGCTAAAGAACAGCTGTAAGTCTGCTGGTGCCTTTGATAGTAAAACATTTGGACTAGAGGTCACTTGGAGAAACCCAGCTGGTGAGTAAATTCAATTTAAAAAACTCATCTCTCAGGCTCAGGATCCTTCAGGCAAACCTAATTAACATCAGTGCAGAAAAATCTTGGTGACAGTCAGCCAGAGAAAACTATAGAAAAAACAGGAATTTGTGTTCTGGATGAAAATGTTGTCTGCCGAATACTTAGGGTGGACCTATCAAATTCTTGAGATAGCTCTGAAAATCTCACTCTTAAATTCATCGGTCTTTCTGTTACTGGTGCTTTCTTTTAATTGTGACACTGTTTAGTTCTTGTTTCACACCTTCTCTACAAAATGAAGTCCATAGCTATTGGTTCTTGATGCATATATGTAACTCCCATCTCAGTAAGAAACTGAAAGGCCTGCTTAGATACTATGTTGAGTGGCACTACGAGTGACAAACCAAAGAGAAGCACTCTTACCATCATCCAGGCTTCAAGTTTTTTTACCACTTGAGATGGAGTTCAATTTATAGGAAGGACTTTCCTAAAAAGAATCTGGACAGATGATCAGCTGTAGACAATGGAAGGAGAAAATCAAGAATACTAACTCGGGTGATGGCTGACCAAAAATAGGAGTGATTTCCAGAGTAGGGTTCTTCAAGTAAAACTGCCCTCCAACCTCAGAACTGTCATCAGAACCAATTTATCTGATCTCAAACTGTAAAGGTGGAGATGGTACGTAGGACAAGTAGGGCCCAGGTCATGTAGGGCTTTAAACATTAAAAACTTGAATTGTACTGGGATGCTGTTGGAAAACTAATGCAGCATTTAGAGAAAGATGTGTTTGTTCAGTGCTAGCACTACTAAACAAGGAGGCTGACATCTTCTGCAATAGCTGAAGATTCTAGCAGAATCCTGATATGGATAGCCTCAAATTATCTTTCTCATTCAGTGGTAAGGGAAGCACATATAGCTGTTGTAATTTCTGCAACAGAAAATTAATTGAACCTTGTCAAAGTACTTATGTTTCTGGAAAACATTTGCTTCCAAATCTGTTTTGATGACATTTTGAGAGGCTGATATCTCTATAGTCTGGAAATGAGGGTACTAGTCTTGAATGAGAGTCACCTGGGTGCAAATGTAACCCATATGCCTGAAAAGGCTATCTCTGAGAGACCTGCTGAGGGTGGGTTACTGTTGTTGGGCAGATTAGTGACCCACAACTGGAAACTTCCAGAAGCAGGGAGTGGTAGCAATTTGAGCATGCTCCACAGTGTACCCTGCTGGTGTGATGTGATGTTGTCAGTCAGATGACTGGAGAGCAGCAGCCTGAGCAGACAGCAGGCAGGAGCTGCCTTGAGGGGAGACCATGTGCTCAGTGTTCTGGAGAGGAGCTGAGCCAGAAGTGAACAAGATGTTTTCTCCATGTGAAGGAGTCATTTGCGACAGACCTTGCAGACATGCATATGGGACTGAGGGCTGGTTGCAGAGGAGAAGAGAAAGCTTGCATGGAATGCTACAGAGGATCCCAGCAAAGAAAGAAGAGGACAGCTATTTCTTGCCACTCAAGCTTCCACACTGGAACAGAGACTGTAGCTGAGAGTTGGGTGAACTCCACACAGACTTTGGGACTCTTGGGTATCTTTCATGCAAGGGATTGTTCTTGGTTAATTGTAGTTTGTTTTCTTAGGATAAGGTTCATTTAGTTAGTAGTTAATAAAGTTCATTGTTATGTTTGTTTTAGTAATATTTTAATGTGTGAGTGTAGCTCTGAGCAAGCTTCACCGTGAGTCCTGTACAGACTGGATCCTGGGTCTCCAGCTGCTTTCCCCATAGGGGTTGAGATTGATTTCTGTGGGGCACTGGAGAAGGGCAACTAAATGAATTTAGCCCACCCGAAGGTTACACAAATCCCTGATCTGATGATTTAGAGTGATTTGGGAAAGAAACATCTCTACTCTGAAGCAGGCAGAATAGGGTTTTCAACCTAGGTTTCCCACATCCCTGCTCATTACCCTAATCCCCAGACTGTGAATGTTCTGGGTATATCTCAACCATTTCACAAATTATTTGAAAAGGTCTTGTGTATGTTCCCATGCAGAACAGAAGATACTGAGGTTAATGGTAACTGGGATAAAGTACAAAATGGCTTTACAACAGGTAGAGCATGCCAGACCAACCTGGTCCTTTTTAAGAAGATAACCAATTTTTTGGACAAAGAAAATGCAGTGGACCTAATTTACCTAGATTTCAGCAAGGCATTTGATACAGTTCCACATAGGGAATTTTTAGTCAAATTAGAAAAGATGGGGATTAATATGAAAACAGAAAGGTGAATAAGGAACTGGTTAAAGGGGAGACTACAGCAGGTCATACTGAAAGGCGAACTGTTAAGCTGGAGGGAGGTTACTAGTGGAGTTCCTTGGAGATAGGTCTTGGGGACAGATCTTATTTAACCTTTTTATTACTGACCTTGGCCCCAAAAGTGGGAATATGCCAATTAAGTCTGCAGATGATACCAAGTTGGGAGGTATTGCCAATACTGAGAAGGATCAGGATATCATACAGGAAGATCTGGATGACCTTGTAAACTGGAGTATTAGTAATAGGCTAAAATTTAATAATGGAAAGTGCAAGGTCATGCATTTAGGGACTAATAAAAAGAATCTTTCCTATAAGCTGCAGACACATCAGTTGGAAGTGACAGAGGAGAAGGACCTGGGCATACTGGTTGATCACAAGATGTCTATGAGTCACTAATGCGATGTGGCCATGAAAAAAGCTAATGCGGTCCTAGGATGCATCAGAAGAGGTATTTCTAGTAGAGATAGGGAGGTATTAGTACTGTTATACAAGGCATCAGTGAGATCACATCTGGAATATTGTGTGCAGTTCTGGTCCCCTATGTTTAAGAAAGATGAATTCAAAATGGAACAGGTACAGAGAAGGGCTACAAGGATGATCAGTGGAATGGAAAACCTGCCTTATGAGAAGCAACTTAAAGAGCATGGCTTGTTTAGCCTAAGCAAAAGAAGGTTGAGGGGAGATATGATTGCTCTCCCTAAATACATCAGAAGGATAAATACCAGGGAGGGTGAGGAATTATTTGAGTACAGCACCAATGTGGACACAAGAAAAAATGGATACAAACTGTCCATCAGGAAATTTAGGCTTGAAATTAGATGCAAATTTCTAACTATCAGAGGAGTAAAGTTCTGGAATAGCCTTCCAAGGGGAGCTGTGGGAGCAAAAAAACCTAGCTGGCTTCAAAACTGAGTTTGATTAATTTATGGAGGGGATGGTATGATGGGATGGCCTAGTTTTTCAAATGACCAATTTTTGGAGTACAGGTGATGGATATACCAGTGATCTGAGAAGGGACGTTTGATGGGGTGGGTGCTGAGTTATTACAGAGAATTCTTTCTTGGGTGACTGGCTGGTGAGACTTGCCCACATGCTCAGGGTTTTAACTGATCATCTTATTTGGGGTCAGGAAGGAATTTTCCCTCAGGGCAGATTGGCCTGGGCTCTGGGGGTTTTCATCTTCCTTTGTAGCATGGGGCACAGCTCACTTGCTGGGGAATTGCCTGTACCTGAAAGTCTTTAAATTATGATTTGAGGACTTTAATAACTCAGTCATAGAGGTTTATTGCAGGAGAAAGTGGGTGAGGTTCTATGGCCTGCATTGTGCAGGAGGTCAGATTAGATGCTCATATTGGTCCCTTCTGACCTTAGAGTCAAGGGCTATGTCTACACTGGCAAGTTAGTTCAAATTAAGGAGGCTTAATTCGAACTAACTAAAGCCATAGCTACTAGGCTTTAGTTAGTTCGAATTAAGGACCTTCCTTAATTCGAACTAATAAGTTCAAATAGGGTATTCGAACTAAGGGGTTAATTCGAACTAACTAGTTCGAATTAACCAATGTGGCCATGTTAATTCTAACTAACTTCTTAGTTCAAACTAATCGGCCATTGAAATGAATGGGGATCGCTAATTCGACCTAAGCAAATGCTTGCTTAGTTCGAACTAACATTCCAGTGTGGCCATGCTAGTTCGAATTAAGCTAATTCAAACTAACTAAAATTAGTTTGAATTAGTTAGTTTGAACTAACTAATTCGAACTAATTTTAGCAAGTGTAGACATAGCCTATGATTCTATGAGAACAAAGCCATTATTAAGTACCTTGAAATGTTTTGTGAATCTGAATCATTTACATGCCAGCCCTAAGATAAACAAATAAATACAATCAATACAGTCTCCTAGCCAATTCCAGAAGAAAGGAAAACATGCTTGGCTAATAATAATGCAGCTTGGTTTGGTAATTCCTCTAGGAGGAACAAAGATGTCCATAGGAACAGCTAGTGACAAGAGCTTTCACTCCTTTAATAGATGATGTAGACATAAGCTTTCCTGAAGGCTTCCAACTACTCAGTTTTGCAGTGTGTTGTTTATCTGGAATGACTTTAAAAACTTGCCTTATCCAGGTCTGTGGAGAAACTGGGTATGCTACATATGCCGGAATGATGTTTGCTGAAGGGCATCACAACTTAAAACATCTCTCAGTCTTCTGTTCCTGCCCCACCTCATACTTGATACATTGAGCAGGAGCATTGGAAAGGAGTGCCGTACAAAGGTTTTTAAGGAGGGTAAGTATTCATCTTGCTTCATCTGAGCCACTGGCATGCAACTTCAATGGTTCCTGTCAGAGCCAACCTCACCTCACTATATCACAGCAGCCAACCAACCTCTTAAAAAATGTCTATGATCAGCTGTCGTTTGACTCTCAACAAGGGTAAAATTCTGACCTTCTAAACTTCAGTATATGCTGGTGTTTACAAATAAGATACTTTCTATTATTCTGAAGTGGGGAGTTGGTTTCAGTGAGAGCACTTGTAATTGAAGTCGCAGGGAAGGAAGATGTGGGGGAAGAAAGAGGACTGAAGTTCCAATGCGTTTTTCAGCATAGCAGTTGTGCTCATGCATCTGTTTCATCCAACACTGGGGAATTCTGTATTCGATATCCTCTGGACAGATAAAGATGAACTGAGGCTATGTCTACACGAGAAAACTTGTCCCGCAATAAGTTATTGCGGGACAAGTAAAGCGCAATAAGTATTGCGCTTTCTCATGTACACATGTGCTCTTTCTTTTGCAAAGGAGCATTCACCCTTGGAATGCTCCTTTGTGAAAGAAGAGCAGTGCATGGTGGGCACCTGTCCCACCATGCACTGCCCACAGCCAGCCCCCTAGCCCAGCTGCAGGGCTTCCGGTGGCAGGGGGGGCTG
>ML685799.1:11217501-11247196 GCA_007922175.1 Pelusios castaneus
CATTTGTTTTATATATAAATATAATATAAAATATAAATTAGAAGCTAGGAATTATAGAATTATAGAAAATGGATAAGAGACACAAAAAGAAGCTAATGGCCAACAGAGTTAAATATATTAGGAACAATAATAAATTTAATAACTTTATAATCTTAAAAAATATATAATCTTATAATAATCTTAATAATCTTAACAGTTGTATTGGTCTGTTCCCAGATGGAGAAGGTAGAATTATCAATACTGCAAAAAAATCTGAAGTATTCAGTAAATATTTCTGTTCTGTATTTGGCAGGGGAAAAACAAACAAACAGATGATGCAGTCATGTCATATGATAGCATTCCCTCTATTCCACTAGGAACTCTGAAGGATGTTAACAATATCCCCTAAAGTTAGACATTTTATGTCCTCATAATGTTAGAGGATGTTAGAGGAGCTCGCTTTTAATGCTGATTTTTAAAAAGTTAAATTCTGGGGAATTTCCAGAAGACAGAAACAAAGCTCATGTACCAATATTTTAAAAGTATAAATGGGATTTGTCACACTGCCTAGTATGGGGCATGGTTAAGAGTGTCAATCTCAGATTAAATGGTAAAATATAGGGCACATGCTCCATATTGTGGTGTATTCTGTCACCACAACTTCACCAAACCAATAAGAAGAGAGTGTTTTTGAAAGAATATATTAGTTATTTTGGAGCCACAGACAGTCTCTTTCAGGTCTTCAAGCTTCTCATGTACCACTCAGAAAAAACAGACTTCTGTGATAAATGATTATTAAAACCAGAAATCATATATTAGTTTTTTTCCAGTTCCAGAGAACCAAACACTTTACCACAGGTCAAAATATATTTCTGATCTTCCCCCCAAACCATGCTGGTAGCCAATCCTTTAATAAAATAAAAGCTAAAGGTTTATTAATATGAAAAAGGGAAGAGAATAATTAAATGGCTAAAGTGAATCATGCACCTTACAGTTGATTTCAGTGTTTGTAGATCAGGATAATAGCACTATTGGGTCCACAGTGCATTGTTTAGAGCTTCCATTTGTTAGAAATCATAGCCCAGAGATGTGAAGCAGAAAAGACAGTAATGTCACAGTCTCCAATTTATATCACCCTGTCCATGTATATGGAAAATTACCATCTCAAACATGGAGTCAGGGATCACATGTTCTATATGCCTTGCTGTATCTTGAAGCTGCCTGCAGGAATTTAAACCTCTTCTGTCAATTTCCCTCTTACATTTGTCTTATAGCTTTAGATGTTCTGGGACAAATATCTCTCGTCACAAGGGGTCCACTGGAAAAGTTGATTCTCCTTAACAGCCCAACAACCATGGCTAGCTGGTCTTAATACATATCTGTCCTGTGGCTGTTACCCAGGAACACAATATGTTTGAGATACAAACACTTAGCAAAGATTAATAATTTCATATACAATGATAAAACACACATATAAACAGGATAACATTGTTCAACAGATCAGAACTTTTCCAATTATACCTTACAAACCATACTTTCTATAAGACCATTATGCAGCAATTGTAAAGCATCAGTGGTTGCAATAGAGTTGATACATCAGCAATAATACAGTAGTGTAAGCACAGACATCTTTCATTTTCTACAGAGCCACCCAAGAGTTTTAGAAGAGCTGGCTGAAAAGCTCACTGGACCATTAGTGTTGATTTTCAGTAAGTCTTGGGACTTTGTGGATGGTCCAGGAGACTAGAAGAAAGCTAATGTTGTGCCGATATTTTAAAAGTGTAAATAGGATGACCTGGGCAGTCATAAACCTGTCAGTCTGCAATTGATCTGAGGCAAGATAATGGAACGACTGATATTGGACTTGATTTAAAAAATGAAGGAAGAGAAATATAATTAATGCCAATCAACATGGGTTTATAGAAACTAGATCCTGTCTAATCTCATAAAAATGATATCAAGTTGGGTTGATAAAGATAATAATGTTAATGTAATATATTTAGACTTCTGAAAGGTATTTGACTTGGTACCATATGACATTTAGATTTTTAAAAAGATATAAAATTAACATGGCACATATTAAAAGCTGATTCTCTGACAGATCTCAAAACAAGCTGTGTTAACACCGAATGTACAAGTTTCTAGTGGGATACCACAGAGATCAATTCTTGCCTGTGTGCTATTTAACATTTTTATCAGTGATCTGGAAGAAAATATAAAACCATCACTGATCAAGTTTGCAGATGATACACACATTGGGGAAGTGGCAAATAATGAAGAGGACAGGTCACTGATATAAAAGGAGTGGATCATTTCCTAAGCTGGGTGCATGCAAATATGTATTTTACTATGGCTAAATCTAAATATAGGCCTCTAGGAACAAAGAATATTGGCTATATTTTCATGATTTGGGAATCTATCCTGAGAAGCAGTGACTCTGGCCTTGTCTTAACTGATGGCGGCGAATTCACTGCCATCAAATCAATTTCTTGATCGAATGATCATGTCTTTGAAGACCTACTCAGTTGATCAGGAAGCCGAAGCTGAAAGACCATCCCCACAGAAGGAGTAGCGCTGTGTCTGAGGGAAGGGGTTTCTAACCAGCTCAGGCTACTGAAGACAGTGCAGTAAGTAGAAAGTAGGCAAGCGGAGGGAGATATGCAAGTAATTTTAAATACTTAGCTTTATTTCCCTTCGATTGCTGCCAAAATTGTGTGGCAGTATAGACCAGCCCTCTGAAAAAGATCCAGGGGTCATGGTGGATAATCAGCTGAACATGAGCTCCCAGTAAAGCACTGGGGTCAAGAAAGCTAATATGCAATCTTCTGGTGCATAAACAGGGAAATGTCAAGTAGCAGCAGAGAGGTTATTTTACCTCTGTATTTGGCACTGATGTGATTGGTGCTGAAATACTGTGTTCAGTTCTGGTGTCAACAATTCAAGAAGGATTTTGAGAAACTGGAGAGGGTTCAGTAATTACAGGAGTGATTACAGGATTAGGTGACCTGCTTTGTAGTGACAGACACAATCTATTTAGTTTAACAATGAGAAGATTTAAGGGGTAACTTGATTAGACTGTAAGTACCTACAAGGGAAACAAGTATTTAATAATGGGCTTTTCAGTGTAGCAGAGAAAGATTTGATCATCCAATGGCTGGAAGTTGAAGCTAGACAAATTCAGGCTAGCAATAAAGTATGAAACTTTAACAAAGATAGTAATTAAACTTTGGAACAACTTACCAAGGGTTATGGTGGATTTTACATCACGGACAATTCTTAAATCAAGATTTCATGTTTTTCTAAAGAATTTTTGTGGCCTGAGTTCTACAGAAGGTCAAACTGGATGATCACAATCATAGGACTGAAGGGGACCTCACAAGGTCATCTAGTACAGTCCCCTTCATTTATGGCAGGACTAAATATTATTTAACAGTGGTTTGTCTAACCTGCTCTTAAAAATCTCCAGTGATGGAGATTCCACCATTTCCCTAGGCAATTTTTGCCAGTGCTTAACTCTACAGTGGTGCCTTCTGACCTTGAAATCTCTAAGGCTATGTCTACATTTACCAGAGTTAGTTTGAATTAGTTAATTCAGTGAATAACTTAATTAGAACTAGCATGGCCCCACTGGAATTTTAGTTTGAACCAAGCAAGTGCCATGCATGGCACTTGCTTAGTTCAAATTAGTCAGTTGCATTAAATTCATTGTGCCGGTTAGTTCAAACTAAGCAGTTAGTTCGAACTAACATGGCCATATTGACTTAATTCTAACTAACTAGTTTGAATTAAGCATTAGTTCAAAAGGTATAATCGAATTTATTAGTTCGAATTAAGGAAGTGTGGCCAAGGCTTAAGTTAATTCAAATTAAGCTTCCTTAATTTGAACCTACTTGCCAGTGTAGACATAGCCTAAGATACCGAACACCTTTAAATCACAGCGAAGTGAATGAAACTATAGGATAAAGGCCTTAACTTTCTTTATGGTCACAAAATATCATGCATGCATTTATTGTATCTTAAATTACGGCATCAGAAAATATGGTAGAACTGAAGGCAAGTTTTATTTTCTGTGTTCAGAAAGGTGTTTGAGTTGTCTGTATGGTATGAATTACATTGGTAATAGAAAATTCATTTATTATTTGCTCAGAGTAGTTGTTGATAGGATGTCGCCCCCCTCTCCCCCCTCCAGCTTGCAATTGCAGCACAGGGATTAAAATGAATCCACATAGCTCTTTTCATTTTCCTCCTGTGAGAAATGAGATTTAAAGAAAACAGATCTATCTAAACGCTGACAGTAAATGCTCTGATACTGTAACCAGAGGTGGTGATTCATGCTGGGGCCCCTACCAGTGAGTACAGTGCCTACAAGGTCATACTATGCAGAGGTTGCCATTTCCGTTTTGCGCTCTGGGCAGCACTGAGCAGGAAGGAGCAGCTGACTCCCGGGGGGCCAGATCTGGCTTTCGGTGGTGGACGGGAAGGAAGTGGATCCTAGCTGGCTTACAGCCCACTGCAATTGCAAGTAAGAGTTACAGGCAGTGGTGTAATTAGGCACCTGTAACCCTTACTTGCGTGAGCAACGTTGCTACATCAGCCGAGGCCTAATCCAATGTCCATTGAAATCAGTGGAAGCCCTTCTGTTAATTTCAGTAGATGTAGGACGAGACACCTGCTAGCTAGTATACATCTTAGAGTGGACTTTCTAAAGGCATTTTATCAGACATTTTCTAATTTGGCATCTGGTTTAGTTTTCATTTGTAAGAAGTTTGGCAGTGAAAAGTAAAACACCTTCCATTATTCCTTGCCAAAATTGAAATCTCTGCCAAGAGAATTCAACAAACCTAAACTCAGAACTATTTGTAACAGTAATATTAGCCCAAGCAAACACAAATTTACTTGATCTACAATAAAGATACTTTGGATTCTAGTCCTGCTTTACAAATATCAGCATTTTCTGGTCTATAAGAACATTAAGTCACTAACAAATGCATATTACTTGGATCTTAGATATACCAGAAGGAGAATATTCACACTCACGCAACTCAAAAAAAAAAAATTCCCTCTGTAGAATGACACTTGAGCTGTAGCAGGTTGATTACAGGTTTTTCCGCATTACATCCAGTTAATACCTTGCATTTCTATAGTACTCTTCATCATAGAATTTCAAGGTGCTCTATAAACTCTCATAAATTAAGTGTCAGTGCCTCCTATGCAACTCTGTAGGTACAGTAGTACAAATCTGTAGCTTTTTGGTCCACTGACATTCCAAAATAAAATTAAATTAAATTAAAGTTTGACTGGAACCAAAACCATTTTTTTCCAATTTTTGGTGAAGTTAGATGTTGGAATTTCATTTCAGGTCAAAGAAAACTATTATTTGATTAAAACATTTTGTTTTGATTTGGGACACTTTTTAGTGGCATGAAGTGGGAAGAGGGGGAAGAAGGAAGATAAGGGGTATATGTCTGCTCAGGATACAGATTTGCTGACTACTTGTTCAGTACCTTCGGTGTCTTTGGTTCCAGGAAAGCTGATTTTAATTCAGACTCCCTGTCTGATGCTTTCACTAAAGTAAAACCTGGGTAGCTGCATTAAATGAATTTATAATCAGCTTTGTCCATCTTATTCAGTGGTTAGCTTGGTATATTAACCTCTCCTTCAATGCACCCTGGTTTGGAATACTCTGGAGATGGGCTGAAGGTATAGAGCTGTGGGCAGCAGAATTCTGATCTAGATAAAGATTGGAAACAAGCTGAAGTCAATGTTTGTCAGGTATGAATTAAAATCCCACATCCAGTCTTTAGATACCAAAGAGATCTGTGTTTCTGGTTAACAGTATTTGCTTTAAAAAACAACACCAAGGTAGGGTCCATAGGTCTATTTCATTGTCTTCTGTAAGTCTGTTATACATTGTACAGCTAGGATGCTCCTTTTACTTTTCACAATGAAATATTTTTAAACTATTTATCATCACTCAGACTAAATGTCATGCTGAGACAGATTGTATCAATGCAAAAATTTTGTGCACAGAAAATCTTGAATTGTACGGTGCAGTTAGTCTGTATACAAGCTCCTCCTGGAGGTGATGGAAATTATTACATTGCAGAACTGGGATACATGTCTTATATCAATATTAATGATTGTTGATTAGTAATAGTAATATAAACCTTTGTATTAAGAAAATGTTACTGTTATCAAGGAAGAACTCTGAATTCTGTCCTCTTAGCTAGGTCCTCCAAACAGGACTGAAACTACCTTTCATTAACTGATCTTGCCCTGACATCTGAGGTGCAGAGTACCTCCCACAGAATGCTGGACACACATCTTCAACGAGAACTGGTGTCACTTGGCACCTTACAAGATATTCTTAGCTTCTTAGAGGAAGATTTCCACATAAAATTCAAATGGAATCTGCCATTCAGAGTCCTTGCAGGTAAAAGGTGTGTTCAAAAAGCCAACGTCTCCCTCAGGTCTCCCTCTGGGGATGCACCAGTACGGGGAAATACAGCAAGCAAAGAGCTGGGAGAGTTGCTTCTTGTGCCTTTATCAATTAAGTTTCCTCTACTGGGCTGATGGTGGTGAGGAAGGAAGATATTAGAGCATATAATTTTATTTTCAATGGAGAATAGTACACTCATACAAAAGTATGCTGCCAACTAATTAATCAAATGTGTGTAACTGTTCCCCATAAGGACCATGAGACTCTGAAATACCCTCCCACTCCTGGTCTAGGAGCCCAGATTTCAAAACACCCTACTGGGCTCAATTTTCAAACACACCATTGAAGAGAGGTGAAGGGACCAATGTATGGGATGTTTAAGCCTAGAAGCTTGGTAGAAGGGCTATTTCCAACTCCTGTTATATCAAAAGGGATCTAGCGTCAGCACCTTTGTTGATATATTGTCAAAATACATAACCACAACTATCTTTATCTGTGTGAAGGGTGAGCAACTGACAGCTGAGCATGTTGGAAGAAAATAAATGGACCTGAAATCATAGATGACTGAAGTCATGATGGCTCTCATTTTGTGGTAACAAAATGAAAACCAAGAGCTCTTTATATATAACTCAATAGGATTTTCCATAAGGAGCCACTTTAGGGGGAAAAAAGGGAATTGTGAATCATCCTTTGGAATTTAATGGAAAATACCTATACTATAAAATTCTACAGGACAGTTCAAAATGCATAAGGAATAGAGATCATTCTGTCTATTAAGCGTAAAACATAATATAGAACTCTATTAAATGTCAATCCATTCCTTTTAGATAAATCCTTAAACTCTGTAGAATTTTTCCAAATGCGTGGGTTGTATTTGGGCTTTTATTATCCAAACTCAATGGGATAAATTTTGGTCCTTGGCTATTAAAGAGGAAAAGAGATTTCCCATTGACCCATATCATTTTTTTAAAAAGATATTTTCACAGCTGGGAGAGATGAATGGTATTGGAAATGAATTTGAAATATTCATTAGCATTTTGAGATGAATTCATTTAAAGTCTCTTGCCATTCTTGCTGTTTGCTTTCCTTCAATAGTCTTAATAAGCTTCCTGGCAGAAATATTCACTGAAACAGCAATTTTTAGATTAATATTACAGAATATATGTTGAAAATTAATCTCAAATTTGGAATTAAGGGCATTTGTGCCAGAAACCTGACTCGAAAGGTTATGCATCTAGTTAAAATAATATCCATGTGATTTCTATTTAATCAAAACTTTAAATGTTAATATCATACAGTATAAAAATTGCTTAAACAAGCTACAGAATAATAATTTATAGCACTTTTCCCCCCTCTAACCAAGAAAATGGTGGATCTGTTTGCAGATCAGAAAACAAGCTGATATTAGTCAAATATGTTGGCTATTGATTGTTATCCATATTTAATTCAGTCCATTCAATTGTTAGTGTTTGTTTGTTTGTTTTTAATGCAAGTTGTTTAGACATAACACACAGACTGTATCTGTCGTTTATTAGGATACTTTTCCTAGCCTCTGATATATAGTTCAGTAAAATAGAAGCCTGCAAGATGAAGCTGCTAGTCTGACTTGTACATCTGTCCTTTGCCAGGAATAAAAATTCCAGATGATCCTGGAGCCAACCATCCTTAACTCAATAGAAAGACTGAAATTAATTACAATGGTATTTGAATCATAGCTCTGAAGAGCCCTTAATTTTCCAGTTATCATGAAGACCTGCAGGATAATGTCTGGCAAGGAAGATGGTTTGGTCATTGACTCGTGGCCAAGACTGATGAAATTAGTGGGCGTATAAAGGAGTATAAAACTATTAAATTGTCAAGTCTCTGAGCACTTCTTATTTAAGGGGAGTCACTTCAGTAGTGTTTCAATTACAGTGATGATTCAATGATATTGATAACTGCTATGGACTTGAGATACATTCCCACACTGCATCATATGGGAGGATAAAGGTTAAAAATCCAGTATCCCAGGGGAAAAAATAGAAGAAAATATCAAGTAACTGTTAAAATAGCATGAGGGACAACATGCTGAGGTAAAGTTGTCATAATAGCTGCAACTTAGTTCCATTGTGTCTGGTACTGGATTCTCTGATTACGGAAAACAAGTTGGAGGTCTTACTTTAATGATCATATGATGCAGTGTTTGGTCACACCAGGATAAGCCAGGTTATTCTATTGTATTATTCTTCTGAATTTCCTGGCTTTTCTAAGCTTTTTCCCTGACTGTTCTAAGGGGAGGGTGGGGAGGACATACTCTCCTCCTCTTCCTTCTATATTGCCGAAAGAGTGGTAGTTTTTCTTTGTATTGCTAAACAACAGTGGTATGCAAATTACTTTCATTTCTATTATTGTAGCACCTTGGAGCCCCAATCAAGAACCAGGACTCTATTGTGCTAAGTGCTGTACAAATGCAAAACAGAACATCAGTCCCTGTCCCAAGGAGCTTAAAATCTATCAAACAGATGGATGCAGATAGACTGGGGAAGTACAAGGAAACAATGAAATAATATTTGTCAGCATGATATGCTGTGGTCTCAGTACACCAGCACCCTAACCAAGCTGTTTGTTACAGGCCTCAAGGCAAAGTATTAATAGGAAATGCTATTGACCATAAAAGTATTTTATGGGCCTGACCCTGCATATAGGCAGACCCCAATGCCTTCATGGGCTATGTCTACACTAGAAAAGTTAAGTTGACTTTTGATAAGTTGACTTTAATAAGGTCGCCTTTAAGTCAACTTAAAATCAACCTTATTAAAGTTGACTTAAGAAAGTGGACTAAGTCAACTTAAAGTGTTGCCACTTGTTAAGTCGATCTAACTGCCCTTAGGTCAACTTAACAAAGTGGACTTATATGTCCACACTGGGCTTAGGTCGACCTAAGGAAGGGTTAGGTCGACCTAAGGAGGCTTAAGTGATCTAATGAGTGGTAGTTATAAAGTCCACTTAAGCTTTCATTAAGTTGACTTAAGGAATTTCTTAAGTCGACTTAATGAAAGCCTAATGTGGACGTGGCTTAATTTAAGTCGACTTAAGCCTCCTTAAGTCGACTTAAATTGCCAGTGTAGACATAGCCATGGAGACTCACTGAACTTAATACTATGCCTATACTACAATGGATCGGGATAATTGTGACAGTTTACTAATCTTTGGTGAAGGTAGAGGCTTTATGGAGGCTAATGGCAGGTTAGAGTAAGCAGGATGTTGACTGATGATGGTTAGATAATCTGGCTCCACTGCCACTTGTGAAGCTGTTGTTACCAATGTGGAGAAAATGGCAGATGTTGTCAGAGATTGAGGATAAACCTGGTGCCTGTAATTATGGTGGAAGCAGAAACTACAATCAAGAGGGTTAATGACTACAGGTTAATGGCTTGTAGTTTAAGATATCGCAGCTTGCTGCTGCTTACCAGAGCAGCATAAAGAGTTATCACAATGGATGTGTAAACAGGACTAAAACAGACAAAGGACACAAATAACTTCTCAGCTCTGTAACACAAACAAACTATGGAACTGACGCAGGAGCACATTCATTCATTGTATTGTGTTACAATACAAACTAAAGATGAATGAGTGCACTCCTGCCTCAGTTCCATATTTTGTAGTCTAAAGGCAATCTGAGAATGGGAAAGCTAGAGAAGGGAGATCTTATCAGTAGCACAGCTAAAACATTTCCATTGTTGCTACAATCAATTTTCATCCTAGTTCGGCATTGCAGTCAGCTATATTACTTATAGTGCTCAAAAGGCACCGTCAGCACTGACTTTCTACAGCTTTTTAATGAGCAGGGTATAAGTGAATCTGCAATAAGATTTCATTAGATGGAGATCCGTGACCATAAATGCAATCTTTTTATTATCAGCTTTCTTTTACTCATTGAAACATTGAACCAGGGAAAGATGGAATATCCAAAGCTGGAATATCCTCTGTCTCCATGATGATCCAGATGAAAACCCCACAAGCAACCACCCTGAAACTTAGCCACAACTTGGAGCTCTGTCCAGAACCTAACTTTGGCTATGTCTACACTTGGTAATTTAAGTCGACTTTAACTAAGTCGACTTAGTGTGTCCACACTTAAAAATAAAGTTGACTTAAAGGGGAAATTAAAAAGTTGACCTAGAGCATCCACATTGGATGCCTAGTTCGACTTTGTGGGGCTTAGGGGGATCTAGGGCAAGTCCACGGGGTGGGGGGGCACCCCTTGACCAATGTCAGGGGGCTCAGCCTTTGCCCCATTATACCTAGGTACAATGGGGCAAAGGGGGACAGGGATCCTGGCAGGGCATAGGGGCAGGGTGGGCAGGGCGGGCAGGGCTCTGCCCTGCCTGGTGGGGGGGCATGCCAGGGTCCCCCTGTGCCCCCCCCGGCAGGGGGGTATTGGTGTAGCCCTGGGGTAGCCCTAAGTCGACTTAGGGCTACCTCATGTCTACACTGGCTTAAGTTGACTCTAAGGAGTCCACTTAAGCCTTAGAACTACTAGGAAGGTGGTTTTATAAATTCGACTTAATTTTCATCAAGTCAACTTTATTTTCCTTAAGTCGACTTAAGCAAGTTGCTTAAGTCGACTTAAGAAAACTGTAGTGTAGACGCAGGGTAAATTAAGTCGATTTAAGCAAGCTTAAGTCGACTTAATTTACCAGTGTAGATGCAGCCTCTGTGACTCAGTCCCATAAGTAGGGGTAGTTGTTTTTTTCTGCTGTACCTCCAAAGTAATAATAGAATTGGGTCAGTAGAGAATTAAATCCATAGTTCTTATGGTATCTGAACCAAATAATTTATTCCTATATAAAGCATAGCATCAAAAGTATATAAGAGAACAATAAAAGAAAACATATTAGTCTAGAACTTTATCTTTTCTAAAGGAACACAGCCCTCATCTTCACGGACTGATGGAGCTGCACTGATCTTTTTCATTCATTGAGGTTCTGGCCCCTTCCTATACGTTTCTACAGAGATCATCATTTCCTAAGAGGCTAAGCAGCTAAGTCTGAGCATTTTGGGGACTGAATGACGGGGCTATGTTTCCACATAGTACCAATTCAGATGGTAGTTTTGACCTTCCAAGCAACACCACACTCTGTATCAGTATATTACTATTGTGCTTTTTAAAGTCAAATTAAGCCAGTGTAGACGTGGGGTAGCCCTAAGTCGATTAAGGGCTACCCCAAGACTACACCAATGCCCTCCCTGCCAGGGGGAGGCACAGAGGGAGCCTGTCATGCCCCCCCAAAGGGCAGGGCAGAGCCCTGTGTGACGCTGTCCGGATTTAGGGAACCATTTATGATATTATTTTCTATTAATATCTCATAAATGCTATAATCCATAGGAACTATGTCATGTTTGGTATCAATAGAAATATAGTAATTTGCTGGGAATGATTACATAGTTTATGTATAGGAATTGTATTTGTATTAGAAGTTAGGAATATGGTTGTTATATCTATGTGTGATTCTGGCGAAACTCCCCAGACAGGCTGTCTACAACCATTGTCTCCTTAATGTTAAGGAAGCTCCCAGGTACAATGGGCCCAGGGAGAAACCTGATGAGTCATTAAGGAGACAATGGTTGTAGACAATATTCCTCCCAATACCCTTTTAAAGGCTAGTAAGTCATGTTGCATCTATTTTAGAGATGCACAAAGGTTGCAGCTTGCCCACAGACGAACAGGGATTTGGAGTTGAAGGAATGAAAAGAAGCCAGGTACTTTGAGCTCCCATTCTGCAAACATTGAGGCACATTGAATAGCAAGGGTTAATCATTGTTGTCTGTTTTTGAAATTAACAATCTTGTCAAACACAACTTTCCACTAAAAATTGTTCCAGGAATGATATTTTGGTCTGCATTATTTTTAAGAAAAAGGTTTTAGCAACCCAAATTTCATGATTTGTCAGAGTTTTTTTGGCAAAGCCCAATAATTTTCAAGAATTTCAGAAAGAAAAAAAACCCAACATTTTGCTGCAAAGGGTCACTTCCCAAATACACTTACCTGTTCACTTTGCTATGTGAATTCTATGTAACCACTCACATTGAAATTCAGTTTAAAACCTATGGACCAGATCCTTATTTAGTGTCGATCACTGTATCTCTATTGACTGCAGTTTGTCTATGTCTTCTTCTGACCAGCTGAGGCTATGGCTCACATGGCTCCACATAATAAATCTAACACTTCAATAAACGATCTTCTGCTTTTCTTTAAATCTTGCTCCTCCCCTATGTTGGCGCACAATAGCCTTATGGCAAAATACAGAAACAGTTATTAAACTGGACATTTCTACATTCTTTTTTGACGGAATAGAAACAAATTGTAAATCAAGATGTGGATTATGCTAGTACCATGGACAGCAACTCTTACGAGCACAGGCAGCTTTGTAAACACCATGGCAGAGTAATTTCAGACTGCGTGTCCATTTGACCCCTTTATCTTGGCTTTGGGTAGTGGTGGTTAGGCAACTGTTGAAGTGAGATTCCAATACTGAATCAATAAGCAAAAGAGTAGCCAAACATAGTACAAAGTGCCTCAACTAATATATGATGTTCCTCTTTGTAATGTTAGCAACCCTGTTATCCTACTCATACCACATTGTGCCCATCTGTGCAATGGTTTGGTGAACTCTTTTAATTTAGATTAAGAAAATCAAGCACTTTCATTTATGAATTAAGGCTGTTTGGAACACTGATCTCTGCTGGTGAAAAGTTACTGCAAGTTGTGGGGCATTTATTCTTCTGTGACCATGTTGAGAAATGGCTGGTCAGAAAGCCAGACATCAAAGAATCCATACAAGCTTCAGGGTGGGACTTTGAATTAGGAAAATGGCAGCCTAAGGGGTATAGAGCACTCTTTATTCCACCTCATTTTGATTTTTCAGGAGCCTATTTACCCAGGCTTGCATATGGCAGGGAAAGGAAGTTTTTAAGATTCTGTTTGGGGAAGGTTTTCTAAAGTCATAGAAACATAGAATCATAGAAACTGCAAGGGACCATGACAGGTCATCAAGTCCTGTTCCCTGCACTCATGGAAGGACCAAGTACCACCAATTAAACCATCCCTGACAGATGATTGTCCAACCTGCTCTTAAAAACCTCCACTGTAGGAGATTACACAACCTGCCGAGGCAATTTATTCCAGTGTTTAATCATCCTGACAATTAGGAATTTTTTCCTAATGTCTAGGCTGAACCTTCCTTGCTGTAATTTAAGCTGGTTGCTTCTTGTCCTATCATCTGTGATTAAGGAGAACAATTTTTCTCCTTCTTCCTTGTAACAACTTTTTAGGTTTTTGAAAACTGTTGTCATATTCCCTCTCAGTCTCCTTTTTTCTAGACTAAACAAACCCAGCTCTTTCAATCTTCCCTCATAGGTCAAATGTTCCAGACCTTTAATCTTTTTTGCTGCCCTTCTCTGACTTTCTTCAGTTTTTCCACAACCTTTTTTGAAATGAGGTGCCCAAAACTGGACACACAGTTCTCAAGTTCAGGCCTAATCAGTGCAGAGTAGAGTGGAAGAATCACTTCTCGTGTCTTATTCATAATACTCCTGTTAATACACCCCAGAATGGTGTTTGCTTTTTTTGCAACAGTATTACACTACTGACTCATATTTAGCTTGTGCTACACTATTACACCCAGATCCCTTTCTGCAGTATTCCTTCCTAGGCAGTCATTGCCCATTTATTTAATATTTTGGATGAGTCCAGATTTATCCAACTTTAGTCTCCCCCATGCCAGTCACATGTGATCAGGAATATCAGTGTGGGTAGTCTGTGTTAAGGCAAAGGGCCATTCACATTCCATGAATCCAAAGAGTGAGCCATCCCTTGAGGGAAGCTGTCCTTAAACTACTAAGACTCATGTCAAATGTGCATGCCCCATTAATGGCAATATCCATTAATCACTTAGGGGAAACATGGGCTTTCACTGTTTGCTTACGGTA
This sequence comes from Pelusios castaneus, assembly GCA_007922175.1. Classification (NCBI taxonomy): domain Eukaryota; kingdom Metazoa; phylum Chordata; order Testudines; family Pelomedusidae; genus Pelusios; species Pelusios castaneus. Next base: position 11,231,891 of record ML685799.1, read on the forward strand.
TGTTTCTCTTAACATCCAACCATGCCTGCTACAGTGGACAACTGGAAGCCCTGAGATTTTAATATTGGCTGATTCCAACACTCCGTAATCCAAGGTTTTTGTTCTTGAACGAGCAGGGAAACTGTTATTCTAAAAAGGAAAATGAAATAAAACTATTTGCCAGAAATAAATGACCGAACAATGATTAAGTCTCAATCAAGAACTGTCCTCTTTGTCATTTGCCTGGACAGGACCCACATTTTTCTTCTGCTGCTGTTGAATTCAGTGTCATTGTCAGAAATAAAGCACCAATATTCCTGAGATAATGGAGTCAGAACTGAGGACTGGGAAATCCCACAAAAGCTGGAATCTCAGGCTAAGGATGACTTTAATTTTTCCCTAGCTTTTATATAGCACTGCAAAAGAGCATGGAGCAACTGGCTAGGCAGCAGTTCTGGAGAAAGGGTCAGGAATTACAGTGGACACAAAGCTACACATGAGTCAACAGTGTGCTAACGGCATATTGGGCTGCATTAGTAGGAACATTGCCAGCAGATTGAGAAAAGTGATTATTCTCCTCTATTTGGCACTAGCGAGGCCACAATTGGAATATTGTGTTTGGTTTTGGGCCTCCCACCTTAGGAAGAATGTGGAAAAATTGGAGATAGTTCAATGGAGGGCAATGTTAATGATTAGAGGGCTGGGGCATATGATGTAAGAGCCAAGGCTGAAAGAACTGGGCTTAGAAGAGTGAGGGGAGATTTGATAGCAGCCTTCAACTTCCTGAAGAGGGATTCCAAATAGGATCAAGCTAGGCTAGTCTCAGTGCTAGCAGGTGACAGAACAAGGAACAGTGGCCTCAAGTTGTAGTTGGGGAGGTCTAGGTTGGATATCAGGAAAATCTTTTTCACTAAAAGGATAGGAATGGGTTACTTAGGACGGTGATAGAATCTCCATCCTTAGAGATTTTTAAGGCCTATCTTGGTAAAGTCCTGGCTAGGATGATTTAGTTGAGGTTGATCCTTCTTTGAGTAGCAGTTAGGACTAGATCAGTGTTTCTCAACTGGTTGAACACCAGTGCTCTGTGGACATAGTGAAGGCGTTCTACAACTGAGTATGACCCCTGTCCACGTGCAGGGACTGAGTGGGGAGGGGGTAACGAGCACCTCAGTGAGTCAACACTTGTCTGGGAGATTTAAAATGCCCCAGCTGGAGCAGGGGCTTCAAGGCAAGCATCGGCATCTGCCACCACCTTGCTCTTTTGCTGAGGCTGGGGCATTTTACATTTCCTGCCGCTGTTACCACTTCATTGCTCAGAACGTAACTTTATGGTAAATCTTTCCTTGATGAACCTTACTTCAAGAATAGATGAACTTTGTTTGAACATGCAGGCCCAAACTTCCGATTAAAACTTGAGTAATATTTTCAGTTTTAAGTGTATGCATAATCATTATGTATCTAATTTTAGAAATAAATGCATGTTATATTTATAAAATTGTATTTAATTCAGTTTCCTGAATCATTTTCACAGGAATGGGTAGTACACTGATATTACAGCTGGTATATACCATTTTTTACAACATTTTCATTAGGTATTTTGTGTGAAGTAATTAATATCTTTAGGTGTTCCCGGTCCACTAACGGTTGAGAAACACTAGCACTAGATGACCTCCAACCCCTTGACCTTCCAACCCCAATCTCCTATGATTCTATGATTGTAGAGAAGTCTCATTCAAATGCCAGTCACTGGGGTATTTGTCTTCCTCAACATGCTTCAAGAGAATGTATTTTAGGGAAAAAGCTTAGCTAAATCAAATACAAATGTATAGATAGAGTACTTCAGAGGTTATAATAAACTACTTTCTCCCAGCCTTGTGGCTACTACAGAGTAATTTGGTCCAATGCTTAAGGTGCTAGCCTGGGAGATAAAAGAGGAAGATGTTATGCCCAGCTCTACCACAGACTCTCTGTGTGACCTCAGGCAAGTCACTTAATTTCACTGTCTCACTTTCCCCAACTGCAAAATGGGAGAATAGTATTTCCCTACATCACAGGGGCATTTTGAGAGCTAGTGCATTTAAGATACTATGAGGTCTGGGGGAGGAAGAGGCAGACAAGTAGCATCGATTGAGAACCACTGAGTTTCTGACTCAGGCACTAATTCTATGTTTGGAGATGGATGAGTGTTGTGCCTCAGTTTCTTCCTCTGCCTGAAAAGGGTGCAAAGAGTGTTCAGGGATTGAAGTTTGTAAAGTGACTTGAACATCTTTGGTTGTAAGTTTTATATAAGTCGAAAATGTTACTAAGAGTTGAGAAAACCTGAATTTCTCTTCACCCTGTAATCATCACATTACTGCGGTGACATGTCTATTGTACAAATCCTCCTTTGTTGCCTTTTCCAGATCCATAATTTAAGCAATGCTTCTCTAAGGAAATATCTCCAGCAAAGCAAGAGACAAGCTGTCTAGCAAATAGACAAACACCTCTGTCACTTCAGTGCCTTTCTGCGCAGGTACTGAAACAATTATATGCTGATATAATTAAAAATGAATTACAGCGGAGGATTAATAAAAGAAATGCCAGCTGTCAGCCTTTCATTCGAAGACACTAAACTTGGAGAGGACAGCCAGAACAATTCTAAGGAAAGCAGAAAAGTATAGAGCAGAGGTAGCACAAAAAGTGGCCTGATGCTTTCAGACTCAGAGACATTGGCAGGGGGAAGGGTCACAAAAGCAGAGAGCAAGATATTTTTCTGAAATTCAGGCAGAGCAGAAACTCAAACCTATAGGGAGAAATAGACAAGGCAAGCAGCTCTAATCTGAATATTTCCAAGCAGGATTACAGTATAGCATCTGTTCCTAGGAGTTAAACAGCAAGCTCTGGCCCTGCTGCTGCATGCTCCTCTGCTTGGGTCGATGCCTGTGGACTTTGAGGGGGCTGTCCAATCACAGCAGTTCGTTGGTTGGGGCCTAAGGCCAAATTTTGCAAACATTTGCTCTGGGGCCCAGGATCTCAATAGCAGCAATTGTTACAGGAAATCCTCTGCCTGGATTGGATGTAGGATTGGATCTGTACACGCAGCATTTTGTAAGGTGGAGGTTTTATTCTGAGATATGAAGAAGACAACTAAAACTCAGCCAAACTCTTCATACACATTTGGCCAGGTGCGCAGTAGGTGCTCTCCTTCCCAGTTCCAAGTTCACGTAACCATGATGATCTCAGAACCTTGCCATAATCAGCCAGTTGAAGTGAAAAGAAATAAGGAGGGAAATTCTTAATTGAAACAAAGAACTCAAACTAATGCAGGATCTGGACCAAATTCAGAGGGGAGCATAAGTTACAGCAGCTTACTTATTGAGGGTCAGACCCTCAGCTGATGTAAATTGGCATAATTCCATTGATTTCAGTTTATACCAGATAAGGATCTGGAGAGCAGAAAGGTATAAATTATATCCACTCAGACTGACTTAAGAGTTACCACCTGGGTTTCTCTGTCTCTTGTATGTGAATAAGTACATTTGATAACATGAAGAGTGAAATATTACCTTCAAATTTATTGAGGTTCATTTGTGATGCTGGAGATCCGCGGCTATGTGCACATTTATATCAGCAGAGGATCTGAACCAGAATGAGCTGGCTTCTCTTAAAATACAGAAACTAGAGATCTAGAGTCACCTATATAAGATTTTTTGTAACTCTCCAGGGGGGTAAGAACTTGGTTTGTGCTGAGATGTTGTACAGAAGTGCCAGTCTAGAACAAATGTATCTAAAAGTAATGTCAGTTTAGCCTCTTGGTATGTGCCAGTTTGTCTTTAGACCTTCGCTGGACCTGAAGTAAGGCTGATTTCTGCTAAACTCTTTTGTTACTGTTGGAAGTTAAATAAACAAACAAGTCGTTCTGAGGTGGATTGTGTCAAACGTTACCCTTTATTGTCTGCTCATTCCACCTCGACGCCTCGAGTGAGCACTGGGGGGGGAGGGTAGTACAACTCTTTTACTCAAAGCAGTATGATAATACATGGCTTATACATTTATGATTCACAGTAATTTAAAGACCCTTATTTGGTAATTTTAACACCCAAATACTGCTTACATCATGCATATAATTAACCCCGCCTTTGCTTATTTATTTACTGTTATGGTTAGTAATGCGCAAGCGTTTAACTCACAACATGTTACTTGTATTACAACAGTGCCCATAATATTACTGACCAAGCATTTTACAAGGAGAAGAGGGATGGAAAAGTTGGTAAATGTATTTCTTTCAAAGCCTTTTATGCAGGGGTGAGAAAATAAGCTGTTGGTTACCTTTCTAGCTGAAACCTTGAGAAAGGGAGCTGGGACAGGGAAGAGAATAAATATTTCACTGACTTTTGGAAGCAGATCCTGACCCTGTTACCATAGTGACCTGTGGCTCAAACCTGGCCTGTTTTATTAGCATTAACGTATAGCTTCCCCTACAGTTACTTCATCTTCCCACTTCATCCCCATCTTGTTTCTTTCATCATACTAGTATATCTGCCTGACCTCCGTTGTGAGCCCTTCAGGGAAGAGACTGTCTTTATTTGTCTAACACACAAAGGGTCCGATTCTTGAGGAGGGTCTTCGGATCCATTGTAATATGAAGAATGGCTTTCAGAGATCTCTTCCTCTATACAATGCTATTGCAAGGAGCCACACAGTAAGTACTACACAGGGGGCTGTAATACCACATTCACTGCCACGCTGTCCTGACCTTTTTGTTGCAGGAGGCGATGGGGACAAAGAGTAAATTATTGTCCAGTTAGCACTTGAAATAATAATGGGCCTAAAACGCCACAAAAAACTGGAAATAACAGTGGTGGATCGTGCCCTACAAGCTTGGTGCTTTGTGACATGTAGGTAACTATTATTGAGAGCCTGCTCCTTCAGTTCTTGGTTCACTGAGACACACAGGCATCCAGAACCCAACAACAGGTACTACTATGGATTTATTAAGGTAATCTTGCAAGAATCCCAATTCTTCCCCATCACTAATTTTCCTTCTTCCTTCTTACTGCCTCTTTGACCTTTAGTTTTAATAGCGTATCAACTATTTTCTTAAAATACTACAAGATAATTCTTTAACCAGTCCTAACATATTGTAACATAATTCTCTAACCATTCATACCCCACCTCTTTAACTGATTACAATTAGTTATGAGCAGACAGAAACAATCAAAGAATCAGACAGAAGTCACCAGAAGAGGGTACCATAATGACCGAACAATACAAAGTGTATTCTATAACCACAACTGTTGACAAATGTTTAAAAATCAGATAGAATGCTATGAAACAAAGTTCCTTTTAAGCATTCTAGTGTCTTTTTTTTTTTTTACCAGGAGATAGCCTTCTAAAGAGCTTGGTATTACCTTGGGTTAATGCAATTTTTGTTTGGAATGTGTAGAGGTATCCACATGTTCCCGGCTTATGGCTGCCTTTGCTGACCTTTGTTTTATATGGCCAACATATAAGGCCTCAAGTGAGAGAAGGCCTCCAGACAAGCAGCCATAGACAGTGGGACTGTCTCACCCTAGACAATGAGAGAAGGCCCCCAGACAAGCAGCCTGTGATTTTGATTCTTTACTACTCTAGTAAGTAGCTAAATGATTAGGATATACATAAACTCTCATAAGCCTTTGCAGGGAGGCCTAAATATCTATATTCTAACTACAATCCCCAATTGATAGATAAGGATGCTGAGGCCAAAAAGGTTAAAACTTACAGATCAGGGGCTGTGGAGTTGTGGCTGGGGAGAGCCGTGGTGTGGGATCAGGGGCTGGGGAAAGTTGCAGCGGAGGATTGGGGGCTGGGAAGAGCTGCGGCGGGGGATCGGGGGCTGGGGAGAGCCATGGTGGGGGATTGGAAGCTGGGGAGAGCCACAGCGGGAGATCAGGGGCTGGGGAGAAGGGAAGGGACACGGCAAGGGATCAGTTTGTGCAATGTGCGTGGGTGTGCAGTGGCACCTGGGCTGCTGCACATCCGCAGCTTAGAGGGAACGTGGCTCCAGGCCCCCACAACACTCCTCCATCGAGCTAGCAGCTGGCAGTGTGGACACAGGCAGTCGACTGGAGTGTTTAGTGTGGATGCTCTAAGTCGACTTAAGAAGGTCGACTTTAAGTTGATCTTGTTAAGTTGACTTAACAGAGTCTGTAGTGTAGACCTAGACCTAGATGCTATCATTCTGATATAATATGTACTTCTGCTTTGTATCTTAGAAGAGATAGCAATAAAATAAGGGACTAGAAATGTGTATAGGCAAGAACCCTAAGGTCTCAGATTGTCAATGTAATCTAAGAGAATTAATGCAGGACACTGAGGAAATAGAAATGAGTAAAAGAAAGGATGGGCTTTAGGTTGAGGCATGGTTTTAGAACCTAGGAGATCTGGGTTTAATTTCTGTTTCTATCATAGACTTTTCGTGGGACATTAGGGAAGTCCTCTATTCGCTCTTGTCATTGGTTTCCCTTCCTGTAAAGTAGGGAAAGTTATGATTCTTTTCTCCAATCCTTTGGCTGACATGTCTATACAGGGGTGTACCAGGAGAGGGCCAGGGTGATCTGGGGCCCACTCACTTAGACATGAGGCCCATCCGCCCACCACACCACCTGGCAGTGGCGCAAACTTGTGGTGAAGTTCTCACTGATGCAGTGGGTGGGTCTCATCACTCCACCTCTCACGTCCCTCCTCCCGCAATTTCACTTGTTACCTAGCAACTGAAGAATCTTGGGGTAGTTTCTCGTCACATGACTGGAAGCTGCCCTTGACCGGGCCCATCCTACAGATTCAGGGGCCCAGCTAGAAACTGGGGGATGGCTTCTCCCCTATATCTAGATAGTCCTTCACCTAAAGAGCTGCCAGTCTTTTACATCATGCGTATAGCACTGATCTTGCTTATAGCTTTGAGATGCTCTTGTTATATTAATAATATCAGCCTTATCCAGAGCTGCGTGATCACTGTTGCTGTGTCACTTTTTGCTTTTTGATAAATAACCAGAATAAAACGCTGGAGGTGGATCAGCTCCTGCAAAGATAAGGAATAACAATATCCATAAAACAATTCATGGCTAGAAGACCAACCTCAAGTGAATAGGAAATGAGATCTGGATGTTCTTCAGTAATGGCGGTCGAGGGGACTCCAGGCCATTTGGGTTTCTAAAATGTTTGACTAAGTTTACTGTTCACTTCTAGTTCTAAGGATGGGCTCTAGTTAACACTGTTGATGCCAACACACTCCATGAAAAGTCTTTCTAGTGGTATTTCTTCCCACCAGCAGATAGTAGTGAGTGAAGGAGGAGGAGAAAAACCACTTGCCTAGCATCTGAAATGGGGAATCTGCAGGCCACAGCTTGGAGTAGAGGGGAATGAGTATGCTAAGTCAATAAAAGACCAGACTGAAGGGAAATATCAATGACTGGGCAACTGGTTTGCTGTGACCACTGTTTCTCATGCTGACCAGTGCTGATCTTGTACCTCTCTGTCTTTTTTTAAAAAATCATCTATTGTCTCTGGTCCTTTATAAAATAACAAAGAAATGGCGTGAGATGACCATCTTTAAAAACTATAAACTAACTGGGGAAGAAGATGTCTGCTAGGCTTCTCCCTGAAGGTTGGAAGTATGCAGCATAAAATGTTATCAGACTGTCATCACATAACAGAAAGGACTGTAAGATGTGAACACCTCATTTTTCCATAAAGTTTATCTGCAAAGGCAAGGTTGTCCACCTAGCAGCTTAAAACATTTTCCTTTCTCTCTCATCTTCATATCTTCATATCATTTTTTTACATGTTGTATATATTTACTGGGGCACACTAGTTTTCCGATGTGTTTCAGAAGTTTTAGAATTTGCAAAGAGGCTTATTATGACCTTTTTTGAAAGGCAAATAATGGAGAGAAGAGATGCAAAAAATTCTTATTGGCCACTAGGTGGTGCTAACATATTGCATATGTGTAAAGGATCTCTACATGAAATTTCTTTGCCAAAAATAACTAGGACTATTTGGATAGTAGGTGCTTATCAGTTTCTAATTCAACCTTGAGACTAGTTCTTGCCAGCTTAGTTTTTAGCCTCTAGGTAAAAGCAGCCTGTCTTCTGAGGGAGTGTCAGCAAAACTTGCATTCTCTGAGCCTCACACTCTTAATTCTGATACTTTTTAATGCTATATTTAATTAGGAGATGTGAAGAGGCTTGCAAATCCTTGCCATGTAAATACCAGAAACAAAACCACCATTACAACAGTGATCTTTTGTTTAAAGAGACACTATACAAACGTATAGGCTATTTCTACACTTGCAATTTAGGTCAATTTAAGGAGGCTTAAGTCAACTCAATGTAGTCCCTGTCCACACCAGGCTTTCATTAAGTCGACTTAAGAAATTCCTTAAGTCAACTTAATGAGAGCTTAGGTTGACTTAATAAGAACTGTCGGTTAGGTCTTCCTAACCCTTAAGTCAATCCTTAGGTCAATTTAAGCACAGTGTGGACAGGGATTAACCCTTAAATCGACTTTATTAAGTCGACTTAAGGGCAGTTAGGACGACTTACTAAGTCCCCATTCAGGGTAACCACTTTGTTAAGCCAACTTAGTAAGGTCGACTTTAAGTCGATTAAAGTCGACCTTATTAAGTCAACTTAACAAAGTTGACCTAACTTTTTCTAGTGTAGACATAGCCATAGTCATCAGAGCTGTCTGTTGAGCAAGATATTGCCATATTACAGAGTGGACAGAAAGTGGACTTAAGTCAACCTAATGAAACCTAATGAAAACCTAGCGTGGACAGGGCTTAAGTTAGGTCGACTTAAGCCTCCTTAAGTCGACCTACCTTGCCAGTGTAGACATAGCCTAATGTTCTTAAGCCCATATCTATTGAACTCAGTGCAACTATTCATGTGCTTAAAGTGGGGCCTGCACTTTAGCTGCTTCTGAAGTGGGCTCTTAATCTTCTCAGACATGTAAACTGTGGTGGTGAGACACAGATAATGCAACCCTTCCTGGAAGAGTATTTTTATGTGACCTAATTTCCTGTTTTTATTATAAATGAAAATTGTCTGTGAAATCCCAGAATGCTCTACTTTTGTCAGGAAGGTGGAAATTATGAACAAAAGGTAGCAACATGTCTTACAGGTTCTCTGGTTGTGGGGAGACCCCACTCATCCTCCAGTCAATATGGCACAATGCGAACAGTTCCTAGCCAACTGTATCGGGCTGCTGCAATCTTAAATCTCTGCGATAACGGCTTGCTCCAGATCCTCCTTCATGGGCTGCCCTATCAGTGAGGGAAATGGCTGAAAGCAAAGATACACAGCAAAGGATGCCACAGAGAAGGGGCCAGATTCCCAGAGGTATTTGCCCATCTAAGAAAGCAGATAGGTGCCTACTGAATTTTCAGAAATTCCTCAGCAACTAACTCCCATTGAAACCATGGGAAATCAAAATCTTTGTAAATCTGGCCATAGGTGCCTGTCAGGGCAGTAAAATGTCCCGGTAATAGAAAGTGCTTCAACTAGCACAGCCATCCAATGGATAACACATCTCTGAGAAAACCAGTGTTTGTACCTTAAGGCCAAGGAGTAGTAAAGCGCTTTATCATCCTTGCAAAGATCCATTCCCTCTTTAAAAAGCTACCACAAATACCTTCTCTTTAGCTTATGACAAACCTCATGCATGAGGAGTGTATGTGCTTGCTGAGGGGGTGGAAGGAAGAGAAAACTGGGAGGTTTCATTTATTTTCCTATTTAAAAAAAATTCTCATCCATAAGTTGTAACCAGTGAAGGAAGCAATGCTAAGTGGCAAAACAATTACTTAGAGTGCTGGGAATGGTTATTTTTCTTCGTGAAAATTGCAGATGCTGCTAGAGAATGATGATGAACATAATGACTGTGTCTCCTCCGGGAGAGGAAACTGTAGCTCAATTAGGGTAGCACTGTTTGTGCATTGTATAACTGTACCTGGAAATGGGAGGGAGACCTCTCAGGGTAGATGAGGAAGGGGATCCTTTCTTGATAAATGTTTCTGGAGCACACTTGGGGATATTGGTGCATTTCAAAGCAAAAAGATTGCTCTTCAGAAAATAGCCACCAAAATAAATGATCTAGGATAATGTATCCTAGCAGGTAGCTCGCTGCACTAAGACTTAGGAAAGCTGGGTTCTGTTCTTGGCTTTCCCATAGACCTGCGAGGTTACCTGGGACAAGGCACATCATGGACCTCGGCCTCATTTTCCCCATCTTTAAAATGTAGATAATGTTACTGACCTTCTTTGTAAAGCACTTTACTGATTCAAAGCGCTATGCAAGAGCTAGGTATTATTATATGGCTGTTTCTGATCCCCTAGTCTTCAAGGTATTTATTCTTACAACATCTTTGGCTATGTCTACACTTGTGAATTTAAGTCGACTTAGTGTGTCCACACTTAAAAATAAAGTCGACTTAAAGGGGAACTTAGAAAGTCAACCTAGAGCGTCCACACTGGGTGCTCTTGGTCGACTTTGTGGGGCTAGGGGGACCTAGGGCAGGTCCACGGGGGCAGGGGGGGCACCCCTTGCCCAATGCCAGGGGGCTCAGCCTTTGCCCCATTGTACTTAGGTACAATGGGGCAAAGGGGGTCAGGGACCCTGGCAGGGCATAGGGGCAGGGTGGGAAGGGCTCTGCCCTGCCAGGTGGGTGGGCATGCCAGGCTACCCTTGTGCCCCCCCCCGGCAGGGAGGGCATTGGTGTAGCCCTGGGGTAGCCCTAAGTCGACTTAGGGCTACCCCACTGCTACACTGGCTTAAGTCGACTCTAGGGAGTCGACTTAAGCCTTAGGCCAAGTAAAAACCAGGTTTAATAAAGTCGACTTAATTTTCATTAAGTCAACTTTATTTTCCTTAAGTCGACTTAAGCAAGCTGCTTAAGTCGACTTAAGAAAACTGTAGTGTAGACGCAGGGTATATTAAGTCGACTTAAGCAAGCTTAAGTCAACTTAATTTACCAGTGTAGATGCAGTCTTTGAGAGGTAGAGAAGTGGTCTGATCTCCATTGTACAGAGTGGGATCTGAGACAGAGCAAAGGCGTTCGCAACCTTACTACTGCTCCACCTGTCCTCCTTGTCAGAGATGATAGCAGAATTGGAAGAGGGGGAAATCAGCTAGAATTCCCCTTCACTTAAAGTGGTAAACTTTGCACACGAGCTTTCCTGGAATGAGAAGGGGATATAAAATACATAGATTAAACCGAGCTTCCAATGTGTCACTGCCTACAAATAGGTTGAAAAAGGATACAAAAACATTTTAAAAAGCATAGAATCAGTTTGTAAATTGTACAGGATCTGTCAGGAGCTTTCTATTTGGCAAAAAAGATGGTTTATCATCTCTAAAAGCATTCGATCCTATCATTGGCAGTGGGATTCTAGACTAGGTGGTATAGATGAAAAAATTACCCCATCTGTTAGGAGCAGTGAACCACAGAAATGCTAATGTGTGCTATAATGCAAGGAAGCAATATTTGGTAGCCTTTAACTGCACTTTCATGCCCTCTGCGACATCTGCTTCTCATCTTCTTGGTGGTAGAAAGAATATAAATGGACTATTTTTACCACCTTATTGGACTGAACATACATACATCTTATGGCCCACCATGAGCTGTGCTTTTGCACTATTTTCACTATAATTATATTTGGGTGTCCCTAACAAAAGCCATCTGAGAAAGTTTCCGTTGTGGTAATTAAAACAGTGATTATACAGGATGAGATGCAGTTAGCGGTTTGCCTCATGACTTATGAACCTTGGCAAACAACCCTATATAGGCTCACCTTAGAAATCCAGCCTCTGCCCCTCCTGTTTCCTAATAAGTTAACTGGTTTCAATTAAGTTGAGAGCACCAAGAAGAAAGATCTCTTTGTGTGCTGCTGTGACATGGGTCTGACAGTTCTAAGGCCAGAACTCGAGAGCTGTTGAACAACTTAGGCAATGCATTGAGCAGCCTCATTCTGGTTGATATCAGTGGAAGTTGATGGGACTCAGGCCCAGATTCTCAAAGGAATTTAGGCATCTAATTCCCCCAGACTTCAACCTAAATACCATTCAGGATGTGGGCTGCAGACCTTGCAGGACTGGGCCAATAGGGCAGAATCAGGCTTCTGTAAAAAGTTGCTACAGACGAAGGACCAGATTTCCAGAGGTATTTAGGCAACCAAAGAGGCAGATAGATATCTAGTGAGATTTTGAGAAATGCTTCAGCACCTAATTCCCATTGAAACAGTGAGAAATCAAAACCTTTGTAAATTTGGCGAGAGGTGCCTATCACGACAGTAAAATATCCTGATAATAGAAATAGACCGTGCTTTTACTTTACGGTCAAGGACAAGTAAAAAAACTTTGCAGAGTTCTGTTCTCAATTACACATACGGTCTGACCCCTATCAACTGCCTTCTGCCTCTCATTTTACGTCCTTCCAACACACCAATGCTTTACTTGGTGACGGTGATTCCATTCACTAGTCATGTGAGTAAAGGGAGAAAGAACAGGACAGTTCTGAGAGTGTTGGGAAGAACAGTTTTGAGCAACAGGGAGAGAATAGTGATGAGGGACTAAAACCAGCTATGCAAAAAGTTCAGAGATTCAGAATGTAGTGGGGAAGGGGAAAACCGCCCGCAGGGAGGTCAAGACTAATACAGGGAGTTAATGAGTAGTCACTAGTGAAATGCAAGCAGTGGCAGCTTAAAAACTAGTGTTCCATCCCTGAAAGTGGCCTTCGAGGCTTACGAAGTGTAGTGTTGTTTGAGGAAAGGAGGAAGTTGGCCACAGGATGTTCTGTTTCAAAAGTTTTCTTTACTACAGTCTCTGATCTAATGAGAACTAAAAGTCTTCAGATATAAATATTTTATAAGGTCTGAATAAACATGAGAACTTTCACCTGCTGTAAGCTTAGCTCAAACAGTGAATGAAATGAAGAGGGAGAATATAAAGTTCTAGTGCCTTCATGAACAAAACTTACAATTTATAGATGGTAAATCACTTAAAAGTGGAAACCCCATTGATGTAATACCTTGTTAAACCTTTATGTATGTATATAAATAGACTTGAAAACATTTAAAAAAAACATTTTCTCTCAGTTTCGTATGTGTATAAATAGGCTTAAATACAAAATGATTTCTCTTCGTTGATCAAGCATGAGACTATAAAAGGAGTGGTAGCATGACAACAGAACAGACCTTTCTAACAATGCCGTTAAGATTTTGTAAAATTATTCCCTTACTTCAGACAATGGAAAGCTATGTCTTTAGGTTATGATATATGTGGAACGAAATGGTAAAGGAAAAATCTTCTATCTATTTTAATAGATACATTTATTATGTAATAGAGAGAAAAAGAGAGGTAGTGATAGAAAAAGCTGCCAGAAGACATTTTTAAGACACTAAATACTGTTATACGGAAAGACACTCATATCTTACTGATTAGAATTTATTGATAGGCCCCGGGATGAAACTCTTCAGAGACTTAAAGATGTCATGCTATAATTATTTGAGTATTGTGTGGATTAAAGAGCTCATCTTTCTCTGGGCTGTTAGGCCTTTATGAGCTAGTTGGCATTGCAAGGTAGCTATGCAAAAGGATAGGCCGTCCAAGGGATATCCTTGGAGTAGGTGTTTCCCAGGTATAAAATTGTCAAGGCTGAGGGAAGAAAGGGGGCACAGAATTTGTAAAGCAGATAAATATGTGAGAGGCCTTAGAGAGAGAGAGACAGATCACAGGTAGCATCTTTTGGGAACAAAGTAAAAGTGATTTACCTGAGGTTTCTGCAATGTTCCACTTGCCATTTGTTGCAGCTTGCTTCAAAGAATGAGATATGCGTCTACGTTGTAAATAATGCCTCCACATCACCAATTTCTGCTCCTAACTGTCCTTCAAAGCTCTGAATTCTGCTACTGTTCAGCAAAGGGGCAACACTGCAAAAATATATCTCCTCCCCCATCCCTCCAAAAAAACCCCAACTTTGAAATAACAAAAAAAGAGATTCTTGGAGCAGATTTTCCTCTGCAGTAAATCCATTAACATCAGTGGTGTCTCCGTGGTGTGAGAGATAGCAGAAAGGCCCCAGAAGAGAGGGCACTCACTTGGGTGTCTAGATGAGCATGACAGATTTAGAAGATTAAAGTATCATAGAACTTATTTAGAAATTTGAAGAGCTAGTGGGTTTTACTCTTCCATAGTTAGGCACCATGAGATCTCTTGCATGGCCAAGATTGCTAGGAAATGAAACTGAACATCAGTGAGCCATATTCCAACAGCAATAAGTCACGGTAAGATGCTCAACAGGAGGCTGTCGGTGCATTCCTTGGGAGTTTCCCAGAAGCTGAGAACTGAAACCAGTAGTAAAAAAGAATCCAGATTCCTTTTCTCTGGAAACTTTCAAGCTGCTTTGTGGCACATTTAATTAAACACTGAATTAAGTTCAGTTAAACACAGCTGCATCCTGGAACATTAGTTGCAACAATGTGTCTTGTCTATTCCCGCTCCCCTCTAGTCAATAGTAACATAGCAGGGATCTGCCATTTTAAATAACTTTAGATGAGACAGTGGAAGATAATTAATTTTACAGTGCCTGGATTAAGTCATTGTGCAAACACACTCTAATGCTAGAGGTGTTTTTTTCGTTTGTTCACAAACATAACTTTATTAGAAAATGTCATTTATGAAATTCTTTAGTATAAAATGCTTTAATCCCAAAGGTAAATGTCAGACAAGGCAATTCTTCCTATGTACATAAGAGGTTGTGGGTTTTGCTCTAAAATTTCAGCAAAAACAAACAAACAAAAAAACAAGTGAAAAAAAAGGCTTCTGCCACAGAAAGCTAACCCACTAAATCCTGTAAGATCCCATAGATATTTAACAAAATTAGCAATACCAAAGGATACATGAAGGCAACAATAATAAAGTTATTGGGTGGTTTCAGTTATTCACTAACAAGGGAAAGGGTGCTGTACATCTCTCAGGCTATGACTACAATTACAAACTTAAGTCGATTTTGTTAACTCAACTTAATGCCAGTGTGGACGCCTATATCCAATGTTAAGTCGACTTAATAAAGTCAATTTAAAAGGAGCCACTTAGTTAAGTTGACTTAATAAGGTCGACTTTAAGTCGACTTAAAGTTGACCTCATTAAGGCCTTGTACACAGTACAAAGTTGTCGCACGGTAAGGCTCCTTACTGTGCGATAAGAATCAAAGCGTCCACACACTAAAGCTTCTTGTTGCGCGGCAACAGCCCTCTTGCCGCGCAACATGTAAACCACCTAAACGAGGGTGGTAAGGCTTACCACGGAACA
>ML685799.1:11247596-11260677 GCA_007922175.1 Pelusios castaneus
AATATCGCGGTGTAGCGCAATGAATTCTGGGCACCTATCCCACAGTTCAATTTTCCCTCAATCTGCGCTTGGAATCATGGGATGAAGGAAAGGAACGCAAAGCGCCATGGGTAAAATCTCAGTTTCCTGTGGTGCACTGTGTTCCCCTTGCATCTTCCTCGTTGCCAATAGCAACTAGCGCCTATTTTCAACAGTGCAGTGACGCACTAATTGCGAGCAATCACAACAGCGACAGCATGGATACTGCTCTGATCTCCACTGTCGCCTTCAGCATTCTAAATACATCTCGGCTGGTTGCTCAGTACGCAATGAGCTCCGAGTCAGACGAGGATGCCGAGGAGCAGGGCTGATCGATGCCATGCAGAGCAACAGCATCGCGTTGCTCAGCTCCTTCACCGATCATCTGCACATGGTGCAACGCCGTTTCTGGTCGCGAGAGACAAGCACCGAGTGGTGGAATCGCATTGTTATGCAGCTGTGGGATGACGAGCAGTGGGTACAGAACTTTCGAATATGGAAATCAACCTTTCTGGAACTGTGTTCAGAGTTGGCCCCTGCCCTGCGATGTAAAGACACCAACATGAGGTCAGCCCTAACGGTGGAGAAGCATGTTGCAATTGCTGTCTGGAAGATGGCGACTCCTGACTGCTACCGGTCGGTTGCAAACCAGTTTGGAGTCGGGAGGTCCACCGTCGGATTAGCCCTCTCACAAGTCTGCCAAGCCATCAATCGTGTTCTGCTATGGAGGACGGTGACGTTGGTCGATCTTCGTGAGATTGTGGACGGCTTTGCTGCCATGAGATTCCCTAACTGCGGGGGAGCCATAGACGACACACACATCCCTATTTTGGCTCCAGACTATCTCGCGACCGAGTATATCAACAGGAAGGGCTACTTCTCCATGGTGCTGCAAGACCTCGTGGATCACAAGGGGCATTTTACGGACATCAATGCTGGGGGGTCGGGAAAGGTGCATGATGCCCGCATTTTCAGGAACACTGGTCTGTACCGGAAGCTGCAAGGGGGTACCTTCTTCCCAGATCAAAAAATTACTGTGGGGGATGTGGAGATGCCCATAGTCATCCTCGGAGACCCAGCATACCCACTGATGCCATGGCTCATGAAGCCGTACACCGGTAACCTAGATCGCAGCAAGGAGCGGTTCAATTACAGATTGAGCCGCTGCAGAATGACTGTGGAGTGTGCCTTCGGCCGTTTAAAAGGGCACTGGCAATGTTTGTATGGGAGGCTGGACTTGGCGGAGAACAACATCCTTGCTGTGATTGTGTCGTGCTGTGTCCTTCATAACATTTGTGAAAGTAGGGGAGAAAAGTTTTCCCCGGGATGGGCTATGGAGGCACAGTGCCTCAAGGAAGCATACGAACAGCCAGCCACTAGGAGTATTAGGGGGCCCAAGGAGAAGCTGCTCGTATAAGGGAGGCACTCAGGGACCATTTCAATGATGCCCTCCCCTAGTTAACTTCCAGGATGCATCAGGTGCACCTTATGAGATTTTCAATGTGTACAAATAAAGGCACTCTTCAAATTATTTGTCATTGTTTTTATTAAAACCTAAAGGGGGGGTTACAGGTGGGTGTAGCTGCGGGTCTCTAAAAAGTAGCTCTGGGGGGGTCTGGATGTTGCAGTGTACCAGGGGGACGGGTGGCCTTCAAAGAAATTCTGTGGGAGGCAGACACGGCTGAACTGTATAGAGTGGAGCCCGTACATTAACCGCCTGGGTCTGCAAAGCAATCATGCTCTTGAGCAGTTCTGTTTGCTCCTTCATGACACTTATCAGTTCATCCCTGTGTTTCTGCCTCCTCTCTTGGGATTCCTCTCTCCAGGCTCGATTCTCCCTCGTGGATTCCTGTGCTGGTTTCAGCAGGTCCTGAAGCATAACCTCCCTGTTTCTTTGAGCATGCCGCCGAATGTTTCTCATGCGGTCAGCTGGGGTAGACACCGGCCTTGTGAAGGTCGAATCTAAAAAAAAATAATAATAATAAAGCTGTTGTTAACACAGAGCCTAGATAACCAATGTAACCTTCCAGTAGCACATTCCACTGGAAGGTGCAGGGCAGTCAACATCCTATCCTTTGCTGAAGCGGACAAGGTACATCCTAATAGAAAGCTTACTGGGGGCTAACATTCTGCACAGGGCACACAGATGGAACCCGATATTTCTCTCCTCAGAGTGCCCCTGCCAGCTAGAATACATATCCTACATGCCACCGGTTGCAAGCCAGGACCGTACGCTGCTGCATTGTGTGCTGCCATGGTTCCCAGGGCTGTGCTTTGCAGTTGGCGAGGCAGAGTATCCGTCTTTCGGAGCGTAGAAACAAACACTCTCCCATCTATCCTGAGTAGTAGGTTCTGGAAGTACATCGAGGAAACCTTTACTAACCTAAATACAGATGATTTTTTGACAATCACTGCTTGTATTGATGCACTTCTAATGAATGCAGAGTAAAAAGCATGCACAGCGGGGACTGAAACAGCAAGCACCCCCACTCCGGACAATGATATTTTAGCAGGTGCCATACCTGCACGAAAGAGAAACTTACCGGAACCCCCCTCTGCCGCCTCAGAGGACACGCTGCAATTCATGTCTTGGGTGGACGTCTCAGCGGGGGTGCAGAAGAGCTCCTGGCTACACACTGTTGCGCTTTCCTACAGGTCATCCTCCATCTCCTCCTCCTCCTCGATCACGTCCTCATCCTGCTTGGGTCTGGCATTCACTGGATGAGGGGGGCCGATGTCCACGGGACTCTTGGCAGTGGTTGTGGGGTCCCCACTGAGGACGGCTTCTATCTCTTTATAGTACCTACATGTAGCAGGCACTGATCCAGAATGGCGGTTTGCCTCCTTCGCTCGGTGATAGGTTATTCTTCGCTCCTTCACCTTTGATCTGCACTGCACAGTGTCTCTATCATAACCTCTCTCTGACATATCCTGAGAAATTATGCCAAATGTATCATAATTTCACCTGCTGCCGTGTAGTTGCTCCTGCACAGCGGACTCTCCCCATATGCTGATCAGGTCCAGCACCTCTGCCGTGCTCGAAAGGGGTGTGCGTCTTCCACGACGGGCCGCCATTGCTACTGATGATCGGAGCTGCACTCCACTCCACAAGGAAGAGAACAGGAAGTGAAACAGACGAGAAATTCGAAAATCCCAGGAATCTGATCAGGGCGGGGACTGTTTCGTCACGGCCACAGGGCGGGTGGGGGGAAGACCAGAGAGGACGACTTTGGAATGCTGGGACACTTCCGGAGGCCAATCATTGCGCGGTAAGTGTACATACGAGTGGAAAGGCGCAACAGCTGTTCCGCGTTAACTGCTACCACCCTCGTCGAGGTGGTTTTTGTATTGCGCTACAACAAGGCAATTAACACGCAACAGCCCTATTGCACGTGTGTATGCCGTTGTTGGTATCGTGCGGCAATGATTGTTAATGCGCGAAAAAGTGATCGTGTGTACAAGGCCTTAGTGTGTGGACGCTTTGATTGTTATCGCGCGGTAAGGAGCCTTACTGCATGATAACTTTGTAGTGTGTACAAGGCCTGTGATGATGTCAGCCATTTCAGACTATGAGTTGTTTGCTGGAGTTGGGAAATTGATTGTTGCGTGAAAGAGGTGATGAAAAAAATGAAAAGGGGTTCCAGAGATGGGCGCTATGCAGTGGGCAAATCCTGACAGAGTCTTAACAGCCTGGACTGTGAGAACGACTGAGCATAGGTTTCATAACTGATCAGTGAAATACCTACTCTTTTCCACCAGCAGCCTGCTATCTGTTTTAGTGTCCTCTGAGTCTCCCCTCTGACCCTGAACCCCTCCCTGACTCCATCGGATAGTCACAACACAACAGTGGTACAATAGGGCCCTAAGTGAACAGGAAGAGGTTTGTATAGCACTACAGTGTTTATTTCATCTCTGATCATTTTAGTCTGACAATTTATCAGAAAAAATGCTAATATATACAGTTAGTTAAGAAAAAGAAATAGGTAAGAATTCTTAGTTGGGCTATAGCTTTTTCTTTACTATCAAATAAAGCCTGATCCAAAGCACACTAAAGTAATGGGGTTTCATTTACTTATACCAGGTCTGAATTTGCCTCTTTACATTGGAGTCCATGGTTTTAAACTTTGTACCAGACTTTTCCCAAGAATGCAGCTAAGTGACAGTTTGATCAACAAAGACCCTGGGCTGTGGTTTTTAAACACATTTGCCACAAGATGGCAAACTATGTCTGCAGTTTTAAATTCAAACCAGGATCATCTTGGTGTTAAAGTGTATCCACAAAACTATTTCATTTTCTGAACATGAATAGAAACAGCATCATGTCAGTATCTAATGATTTTCTGTAGCTTTTTCACAGACAGTGCTTTAGTAAGAAAAAGGCAAACTATGGGAAAATGTCACTTTGTCTCCTTTCTGTACCCTATGCAAAATAGTCAAAGGAAGCACCTTATCTTTAGAATACTCATAAAAGACCACTTTTAGGACTTTACAATGATCAATTATAAAGGGCACAACAGAAAACAGCAATGAAATAAATGACAGTCATTATGAATTAATTTATTTATATAGAGCTTGACCAAGCACCAGTGGACTCTATGGAAGCAGGATTGGGGCCTACAGAAGCTAGTCAAAGTCTTTCCCTTGAATTCACTGGGGATTGGATGATACATAGAAGTGCAGAAGTGCAGGATGATACACAGATAACAGCATAAGTCCCTTCCTGGAAGATGTTGAAATGTACATGCTGGTCAAATCAATTAAATATAAAGTGTTCCTTAGCTCTCTGTAATGGAGCTCTGAGTCCATTTGAGAAGAGTCTTACGGAAGCCTCAGTGGAGCTATAATTCAGAGGAACCTGATTTCTTCTACAAAATCCCCATGAGGTAATTGTAAGTGAATCATAAGCATTGTACAAAAGCCTCTACATAAATTCCAGTCCAACCATATATTGTGGGTGCCTGCAACCTGTACGAATCTTACCCCATTATCATTGCAAGGTACTTCTTTCCTCTCACGCACTCCACAGGATATGAAATTAGGGACCCTGCCTAGAAAAAAAGTTTCTGGAAGCATTGTAAGTTTTTACTTCATTGCCAATTAATTACTGATAGCTACTGCAGCCACTCCTCAGATTCAGCCCTATGTCAAGCTTCCACTCTAAACCAATGTTGTGTGGGGTGTCTTTGTTACAAAATAGGCTATGCCTTCATTGACCAAAATACCCTGTGTTTTTACTATGGAATAACTAACATGGATTTGCTACCCCACTGTAAAACCAGGTGGAGTGATGAAGACACATTGTTTCTACCACAAAATCAATACGGAAAAGTCAAACACAGATGGGGTTGTGATGTTGACCTTGCCTTGCTACCAAAAACTACAAATCGGCCTTGTCTCCACTTACAAGTCTACAGTGAGATAACGAAAGTGTGATAGTTATCTCACTATAAAAGAACACCTTTAGATCCATGAAAAGAAAACCATGTTGTGAACTCTGTTGTGGACATCTCCTGAGAACAAGAGAATGGTGTTCAGAAATACAGAGGAGGTTTCTTTCTTGTATGGCAATAAAGAGTCCTAAACATAGGAGCATACCATTAGCTGACGTGACTGACCATTTGCTCAGATTCCAGAACACAGTCAAGTTTTTCAACAGTTATTCCTTTGTGTCCACATGCCATCCCTTGTTCCTTAGCAATTCAGGAATGGCCCTTGGTGAATGCTCTTACGGAAGTGGTTATGCAGCAGGGTGGGAGTATAAGGGATCCTGAGATACTGGTCCCTGGAGATCCACCAGGTTTTTTGTCCTCTTTCTGGCCGCTGCTAAACAACTTTACGGAGACCTATCCAACAGCAGAAAGATTCCAGGAAAAGCTGGGCAGCAGGGAAGGGACAAATTGTTAGCAGTGTCACATAGTCTATGTCTTCACTACAGAGTTCACTTGAGTTATCTACACTGGAGTTAATCTCTCAGCCTCTCATGTTGAAGATATTCCACTTATTATACAATATTTAATAGTCATTGAGCAAGAGTGTGAGAATGGTTTTGTACCTGGTGGTGAGGGAACTCACCCAAGAGTAGGGAGCCGAGTACCTTATCCAGTGAGATAAAAATTATAAGGTGGGCAGTAGATTTTCCATCCACTTAGTGAATCTAGCCTAAAACTATTCAGTGATTTTATGTGAATTTATGCAAATACTGTGGTTTAGTCTGTAAGATCTGACATGATCCCAACAATTTGGTACATAGGAGTTTGATATTTAAGATACATTGAAGGGATAACTAGAATTCATAGACTGGTATATTTTGTCTAATCAGAGCCATGGGAGCTGATGTGGCTGACTATTCTGAAGTTCAATAATTGTTCACTTATTAAAGAGTCCCTTCTAGGCTGTGATAAACTGAATATAGCTCCCTGGGAGGTTTATTGTGCCAATGATAGAGTTATGAGAGGCGCTTAGTAGGAAACTGCATGATACACCTACTGTAATGGCTCTGCCAATGATCCTTGTATAAGGAGTCTCATAATAGTAATTGCTATTCAGTGCATCCTTCACTGTCATTTTTGAGGTACTCCTGCATTGATGGAAAAAACAGAATGGAAAAAAAATGGCTTATCCGTTCCTCAGAGATCTCTTATTTTACTTATTTGATTTATATAGCATGTCAAACCTTAGCAACTTTAGACACTTCCCTAGCATTAAGGAGTTAACATCTAAGCTGAAGCCAAGTTTCAATCAGATTCTTCCTTCTTAAAGGTTAAAATAATGAACTGTGAATAGCTGATTAATGCCAGTGCGGGGATGACTCAGATTCACAATCATCTGTGGAAAGAAAAGATAAGTCTTTGCACACAAGAGTGTAATTTAGACTGAAAGATTATTTCTCAAATAATTAAGTAAGCTAATAATAAATGAGTAAGCTAAAATTTTCAGATTTTGATGTCTAATGTTTGGCATCTGATTCCACATTGAGGCACATAAGCTATGTCTACACTTGTTATTTAAAGTCGACTTTGCTTAGCATGTCTACTCTCAAAAAGTAAGTCAACTTAAAGGGGACCCTGTCTAATCAACTTACAGCGTCCACACTGGATGCCTAAGTCGAATTGTAGGAGTTAGGTGGACCTGGGACTGGTCCACAGTGTGGGGGGGAGAGGGGGCAGCCCTTGCCAAGTGCCAGGGGGCTCAGCATTTGCCCCATTGTACCTGGGTATAATGGGGGCTGAGCAGGACAGGGACACTGGCAGGGCATAGGAGCAGTGTGGGCAGGGCTCTGTCCTGCCCTGTGGGGGGGTACGCCAGGCTGCTTAAGTCGACTTAAGGAAAATATAGTGTAGACGCAGATTAAATTAAGTCGATTTAAGCAAGCTTAAATCGACTTAATTTGTAAGTGTAGACGCACACCCATAGTAAATAGGCTGACTTTCAGAGGTTCTGAGCAATTAGATTAACAGGTGCTAGGTTAATGCCATCTCTGGGAGTTCAACATCTCTGAGAATCAAGCTAGTTAGTCCAGCTACTGTGAAATGTCTGTATCATAAATTTGTGACCCTCTTACTGTTGATGAATTATGTGATGGTGCCAGTGGAGTGTAGTTGCCGTGATAGGTCATGGTCACAGAAGTATGGAATATTTCTCAAGTAGCTCTGGTGAAGCCCATTCTTGGTTTTGACTATCAGGACAGTAACCTTGAGTTAAATCTGTTCAATAAGAAGATGGTGCAGACAGTGGTGCATAAGGATCTGCTTATTGTAACTTGTGTTGCTCAATAGACAAATTACTACTTCTTGTACCCGTTGTACTTTTGTCAGAGCATGTGGTCTTATCCTGAGATAGGAATGGCAATAATCCAGCCTGGATATCATAAGAACCTAGATCAGCATGGCTGGCTCTGTTATGATTGTGTGAGACATAACATTATGGTTAATTGAAGATAAAAGTGGTGGGAAGGTGGGGTTTTTTAAAAAATTTTCTGGCCACTATCAGTCTTTGGGTCTTCGGTTCCACTGAGAGCACCAAAAAAAGGCCCCAAAGCTATGGAATGACTAGACAAAGCCCTTGCCAGTGGGAGATGTTATAGAGAAGGCAAGTTTTTTGAAGCACTTTCCTCCAGTTACCAGTATCCTCTTGCTCTTGTCTCAGCTCATCTCTAGCTGCTCTTCATCTAGATGCTGATTTGAATTTTGTTGATTTTTTTCGTGAAAAAAAGACATAGTCTGTGAACCCCACCACAGGTTGAAAACCATGGATATAACCTAATTAAATAGAGTCTTTGTGGACTTACCTGTTGGCCGGTCAACCATGTAGTGAAGGATATTTGATAGTAAGTTCTTATATAGCACTTCTGATCAGTGGATCTCAAACTGCTTTACACAAAGATCAATATGGTTATCTACTAGTTACAGATGGGGAAATTGAAGCATGGGGAAGAAAGTGACAGGTTCAAAGCTACCTGGAAAATTATAGGGAAAACCAGGAATTGAATCCAACTGCCCTGACTCCCATTCTAGTGCCCTATTCACTAGGCCACAAAAATGATCTTCCCCAAATCTTTCATTTCTTCCTTCTGGGTGATGCTGATTTACATACAAAGCATAATCTGATATGACTAACATGCTAAGGTTTTATTTGAAGTCCCTCTCCAAAGCTTTATTTTTCACCACATTGCAACTGGTAATGTCATCTTAAAGTCTTAAAAACATTACCAAAAGTATAAAATGGAGGCTTTAGAAATTTTACAAGACATTCTTTCATTTCAAGTGTCTCATCCTTGCCAATGCTTAAGGATGAAAGGGGAGACAGTGTGCAAGGAGAACTCTATGCCTGATGTTCAACTCATTATGGGCACCAACCCATCAGTCAGACCCAGCATTAGAAAAGATTTACCTTCAAAAAGGAGAAAAAGATGTAGCCCTCACTGGAATTTTGGAAAGTAATTCATGTAACAATGTAAAATGTTGGCCCATTTGAAACAAAGCAACTAGATCTCAATGTTAAAACAAGCAATGAGAGAGGAAGTGTGGGATAATTAATTCATTAAGAAAAGATATTCTGACCCTGTGGGGAATACTGGCTTATTGACCAGCAATGGAATTTGCATAGGACATGGCTGCCTTTAAAGTTAAGGTCCAACGGAAGTGTTAATTTATTTACATTGTATGTGTGGTCAGGGTTGGGTTTTATTTCTAGCTTTAAATGTGCAACTTACTATAGTACTTTTTATGTCAGGGAACATACACAGTAAAACATCCATTATATCCACAGCAGCTGAATTAATATTGCTGTTGGAAGCTGAATTCTTCTAACCCAGTATTTATACTTTCCTAGTGACTTCCACTGTTCTGTCCTTACCACGGATGCTTAATGGTTTCTTTTGAATTTAGTATTACAGAAAGAATTACTTAGAATTTAAACACAGATAAATGAGCTTCTTTGCGCTCATTTTCCTCAAACAATATTAAAGGAAAAATTCTTGGCTCTAGTCTAATGGTGAATTGATTGAGCATATTACAGCTTTCACCATCTTTTCATCTTAGAATGCCATGATCCTCAGCAACATATGATCATTTCTGTCCCTGGCATCCGTGGTTTGTAATGGATGAGATTGGCATTTTGAAGATTATTTATTTGTGCTTTGAGATGCGAGTAGAAATGTGCCAATATGAACCATGTATAGTTCTGCCAGAGTTCTTGGGTCAAATTTAAACCTGGGATAAAATGTTTAAAAGCAGCTAAGTCCCAATATCAAAAGTGACTTAATGACTCACATAGAAATTAGGAGCCTAAATACCTTTGAGGATCTGGGCCTTAGAAGCATATGTAATGTTGAAAGTCAATGAGCTGAAGGTGCCTAAGTCAAAACTGAAAATAGGATTTAGTCACTTAAAAGACTTTAAAAAGTTTATCCCAGTGAATATATGTGATAATCCACTGAAGGCAACAGAATTGTTTTCACTTACCCAAAGACTGAATATGGCCCTTTACCTCTCACCTACTTGAAAACACTTCCTTGGGGGTAATGGTTAATTTATTAACCACCTGGTCCAATATTGATGAGCATCCACAACTCCTTATATGTACCTCATATCCAGAGCTGTCAATTATTCCACTTCAGTGTCTCTGCTATATCTGTGTTTACATTATGCTAGAGTTTTATTGCCTTTAGAGAATAGTGGATATCTTTTTGTTATAACACAGTCCCTACTTTTATGTACAAAAGGAATTTTGACATAAAAATTGAAATACTTTTGGATCATTTGTTACAAAAACAGAGAATCATAAAGCTTTATTTATTTTATTTTTTTACCAAAATTCTTTCATGAGGCTCATGCCAAACCAAAGAGTGTCCGCAGAACAAAATAGAGAAAAGACGCACGTTATCCAGATGAGGGATAAACAAGAGGTTCTGACTAAATCACTAAGATAACTGTGAAACTTAGGGTGAAGCCATGGAATGATAGATTTGGTGTCAGCTGTTAAAATACGGGAAACAGTATTCTTTTCCCTGTTGAATTAAGAAGCTGAAGATCTGTAAGTTGAGGCCTTCAGGAAATATGTGAGAGAAGAACTGTCCACTTGGAAATTTTAACAGCCTGTAATATTAAAGACATTTATGAGAATAAGAAAGGATAAATAATACTTTAGACAGCTGCCACCACCACCCGCCTTCCCCCCATGAGAGGACAAGGAGGACAACTGCCCAGGGGCCCAGCAATTTAAAAGGGCGCAGGTAGATGGGAAGATAAATACATATCTGCCTCATCTCCACACAGACCTTTCTCTCAAGGCCCCTGCCACTTGTGCTCTCTGCCTCTCCACTGAGTGGAGCTTGTTTATTATGCATCATGCAGGTTCCTGAGCAGCTGAGGAAGTGGTATCTGCAACACAGTTTCCTGGGTTCATTAATAATCTCCCTGGGGAATGCAAGAGATCCAGGACGCTGAGTAACACATACAGCCTCCTCAACTGCCCGAGAACCTGCAGGGCATATAAGAAATCAGCAAGAACTTCTGGGAGCCCACTCAGCCATCTCTTTCTGGGCATGGGGGGAATTGACTGTCCTGCCCTGGGACCCAGAATTGCTCTTGGTGGGCCAGACTTTAAAGAATGATTGCTCTTTCTGTAGTGTGCTGTATTTAAACTGATACAGTGGATTCCATTTTTAACAAATCACGCTTTTTCACAAAATGGTGTTATTGTTAGCTTTGTTGTTTGTATTATGACAGGGCTTAGGGCCTGAGATCAGAGCTCTGTTGTATTAGGCACTGGGCAAACACATGGGTAGATAAGGCTGCTGCCCTGAAGAGTTTACAGTTGGAATATATCAGGAGTATCTCAATACTATGGTATGATGACTTTAAATGCGTCTTACTGGAGACCACTCTATGGTGATTTTTAGCAGTATGCCTCTTAATTAATCTGTATTAACCCCAACCAGACTGTGGGAAGTCACTGTCTTGAGCAGGGTTGAGTGAAATCTGAAACCTGCTGGCTTCATTTAATACTGTTGCTGGGAGATTTTGTATTGGCTGAGTGAAGTAAGTATGAGAAAAAGAATTACCCAACATGCAAGTGAAGGAATGTTCTGCGTCCCCTCCCCCCCTTCTGCTGCTGAAGAAAGCAGGGCAGGTTAATTGCTCAGCAGAAGCAATCTTTTAGAGAGGAAGGCTAACTTGCTAGCTTCTTCAGGTAGAATGAGGCTGTCACCCTGTCCTTCCCCCAGAAATCCAGAAGCCTCTTACATGAAATGGAGGGAGCATAAAGCCTATTTGCAAGGCAATGTGCCTTTGATCAGATGCCATTCCAGATTAACATGGTGATGAATGTATAGAAAGACAGAGAGAAATATGGGAGAGAAAATACAGTCCTGAATTGAACCTCCTGAATGTCTGGCCTCCCTTCTTTTGGAGAAAAAATTCACTAGATGCCAGGGGAAAAGTACAGGTGGTTCAAGATTACTACCATTGCATTATCCCCACTAAAAGGAGTAAAGAGCAATGGACATAGATATAGATATATTTGTGGTATTAAGTCCTGAAAAATTTCTCTGTACAGGAAAAGGTATGGTTAGTTCAGTATATACATGTTCATGCATTTTTATTTGTTTCCAGAAACAAGACTGTCAGAGCAGAACCTTGTACCTTCTTCACTTATAATAAAGTTAAATGAGTTTCCTTCAGAACATTTATAGTCAAATAGCTTTCCTATAACTCCAGTCTACAAATATTATGTTTCCATGGATGCCAATCCTTAAACTCCAGAAGTTTGTCTGTTGCAGTCTACTTAGAAACATGAAGAAAAAGTGCTTGCTGCACAAAACCATTCTGTTGCCAGCAAATACGGTCCTGGTTACTCAGTACTGTTCTGTTTAGAAATCAGGAGCAGTGTTAGAAAGTGAAGATGAGGTGCAAATCCCTCAGATGTTGCTTGAGGATGATGAACACACAGACTCATATTGGAAACCAAATCAACTATGATGAGCCCCATCTTAAGGAGTTAGCATATTAGAAGAGCCACAAAGGAGATGGAAAGACAAACAGCAAGCTATCTAACTGTAGCCTCATGCAGCTGGACTATTTGCAGTAATCTTAAAAGTCAATACACTTGAATACAAAGCAGATGTGCTCAGGCACAGTGGGCTTTTCGGAAACCTATGTGCATGTTTCAAATATCAGAGAAAAAGAAAGGGTTGAATCTGAATCTTATTGAAGACAGTCCCACTGACCTCAGTGAGATTGGATTGGGTCCTTAATTGGGATCCTGGGCTCTTCAGATCACATCACCCAAAATCTTACCTGAGAGAAGAGAGCAGGGGTGGACAGTGACTGTGAATTGTTTGGTTCAGGTTTGATGGCTGATATCAATCATGTGCTGCTGGCTGTCCAGGGGAGGCTGATATTTTGGTGTGAATTAGTGGGTACAGAGCCAATCTGGGGGTAGCATGATATATCTACATATATGTATCATGCTGCATTTATATCTGGGAGATAGATAGATAGATAGATAGATAGATAGATAGATAGATAGATAGATAGATAGATAGATAGATAGATAGATAGAT
>ML685799.1:11260687-11315664 GCA_007922175.1 Pelusios castaneus
GATAGATAGATAGATAGATAGATAGATAGATAGATAGATAGATAGATGGCAGCAATCTGGAGCTGGCATGAACCAAGATTCCTGGTACATTTCAGATGTGACTCCTAGGCATTAAAAGGACGAGTCTATTAAGAATTGTGACAGGGTTAGGCCTGATAGCTAAAGGAGAGTGGTCCTATTTGAGTCTTGAGTCTCAAGCCTGCCCCTGCTAAAGCTTCTCCTCCAGCCTGCAGGGAGGAGTCCCAGATCCAGTCCCAGATCCAACTGAATGCTTGGGATAACAAATTAAATAAAAGGAAAGATATGGGGGTCAAAGGTGCAAAATAAAGGATTAGTAAGGGGACACCGAGCAAAGAACCCTGCACAGTGTCCACTGCCAAGAGGAACTCTGCTTGGATGTATGAACGGACAGGGAGCAGAAATAGGTCCCACAGTTGCAGAGACCTCCCCTAAGCCAACCTCCTCTCCCTGGTGTTATAGATGGTGACTTTGGCTAGGGCCAGGAGGAGATTGATGAGGAGGTCCCATTTAGGAGAATGGTCCTATTTGAAGAACCGGGGAAGTGGGCGGGTGCTAGCCCGCCCACTGTTAAGCTCCTCCCCCAGCACACGGGGAGGAAGCACTGGACCCGGCTTCCAATTAATTACGGGGGACAACAAATGACAAATAGGAACAGGTGTGAGGGTCAAAGGATCAAAATAAGGGATTCGGAGGGGGACACCGAGCAGACAACCCCGGACAGCGCCCAGTGCTCCCGAAAGGTATCGAAGGAGCCAGCGGACGCTGCTCAGAGGAACTCTGCTTGGATGCGTCCACGAACAAGGGACCGGAAATAGGCCCCAGTCACAGGAACCTCCCTCAGCCAACCTCCTCTCCCTGCTGTTATAGATGGTGACTTTGGCTAGGGCCAGGAGGAGGTTGGCGAGGAGGTCCCATTTAGGAGAATGGTAGAAGGTGTATATATTAGCCCCAGGATCAGCAACTCCTTCTTCCCTGGGTAATTCAGCCTGGGTTACTTCAGCTTAATTAGGTCACCTGAGGCCAATTAAAGAAGTTGCCATGCTCTTTAAAAGCCTCTCTTTCAGGCAGGCAGGGATAACTGAAAGGGAGTTGGGAGAGGAAGCAGAGTGGAATGGAGCAGAGCTTCTGGAAATGAATCAAGTGGATTTATTGCTGTGTGCCACACCACCAGGAAGGTCTGGGTGTTAGGGAGTAGTCCCCCCAGACAGGGCCCAGGGCTTTTAGGCTCAGCATACTGAAAGAAGACCCTGCTATTTGAACAACTGAGAAAGGGAATTGAGGTGGGACAACCCCATCCAAACAGGGGGATTGCAGAGACTGAAAGACTCTAGGCAAGGAGGCCATGAAAACTCTCCACAGCTCCAGGGAGCAGACTGGGAGCAGTGGGACCAAGGACGGGTGACCAAGGGAAGGTATTAGCTCTCCTGGACTCATCTGTTGGAGGCTGATACTCAGAGTCCCTGGGTCAGGGCCTGGGGTAGAGGGTTGTACCAGTTCCCCCACCCCCGCACACCCCCGTTCTCCCATCTGGCCATACACAGGGGTGACCAAACAGGAAAAAAACTCCAACAAGGAGGCCAGCTGGGCTATGACCAAACTACACCAAAAAGGGACCCCCATCTTGGATAAATTGGGAGGAAGAAACTAGACCAGGGGTCCTCAAGCTTTTTAAACAGGAGGCCAGTTCACAGCCCCTCAGACTGTTGGGGGGCCATACTATAGTTTGAAAAAAACATGAACGCGTAGCTATCACATCTGCTGCTGGCCTGTGTTTCTGGGTATTGGGTGGCAGGTGGTAATGAATCCACACACTTTTTGTTGGTGCTGTGGGGCTCCGGCCAGGCCCCAGGCAGGAGATCTCTGTAATCAGAGTGCTGTTTCACTGCGCTAGTATTTATGCACAGGTGCAGATATCTATTCTCTGACTCACAGTGGTGTCGCAGATAAGCAGGAACAAAAGTCTCTGAAAGACACTGCACCCTCAGCTATCGCAGGCATTTATGATGCACTTAATGGAAATAATGACTTGAGCTCTCACATATGAACTTGCACTGTCCTTTTAAACAGACTGCATTTGAACATATTAAGATTGGCATACATTTGCAAGACTGTAATGGCCCAGGTCAGATCACAGAAGGATTTAACCACCTTCACCCTGCCCTCTAGGACTGGGAATGTATCTTCCTGTGTATTGCATAGCACCTAGGACAAATGGGGTGTGATTGGGGTTTCTGAATGCTACAACGATATAAAAGTTAAATAATACAATCATGTTGTTAAAGTTTGTCTCAGACTTTTCTAAGTAAATTATGCAATTGGTTCAAGGTAACAAAAAAAAAATAGGTTCATGCAGCATCAAAAACAGCACAGCTTGCTTGATCTAGAAGTATTCATGTTACTCACTAACCATTTTTTTTTCCAGCTGGAAGATGTCAAATACAGCACTTCTGCCTTGTTTACAACTACATCATTTCCAAATAGTCTCCCATTTGGATAACAGGATGTTTCGGTTCCTAACCTAAGCCACTAGGGCTATATCTACACTGGCAATTTAAGTCAACTTAATGAAAGCTTATGTCGACTTTATAACTACCACTCATTAGGTCAACTTAACCCTTAAGTCGACTCCTTAAGTTGACTTAAGGACGGTGTGGATGTGGAGTAACCCTTGAGTCAACTTTATTAAGTCGACTTAGTTAGGTGGTTAGGTCAACTTAACAAAGTGGACTATGTTGACTTAAAGTTAAGTCAACTCAGTCCACTTTGTTAAGTCGACTTTAATAAGGTCAACTTTAAGTCGATTTAAAGTCTACCTTATTAAGTCAACTTAACAAAGTTGACCTAACTTTTTCTGGTGTAAACATAGTGTAGGTAATTAGAAAGACCTCATTTAGGATTAATTGAAAGGAATGCAAATAGCCTAGGGAAAGGGAAGTCTGGAAGGGTAGTCCAATGATGATGAGCAAAAGGAACTTTGTGAGAGTGAAAGAGGAAAGTCTAGTAACTGATGTCTAACGAAGAATAGAGGAAAGGCCTAAGAGGATATGCAAGAGCAGACAGGTTGGTTGGGGTGGGGTGAAAAGAGTTCTTTGTTGTCTGCAAAAGACAAACATTTGGCATTACCTTCAAGAGCTGGTCCAAATATTTCCATTTTCTTGTCAATAGTAATTCTTGGAGGAAAAGAAATCTGAGCCTTTTTATTGTAATAAGGGTGGTTACCATACAGTACTATTGGAGGCAAACATAAGGTGTTTTTTTAAAGCCTACAAATCAGTTAATTTACTTTTTGTGTGTGAATCCACTTATCCTTGTGTGTGTGTGTGTGTGTGTGTGTGTGTGTGTGTGTGTGTGTGTGTTAGTCTGTTAATATTTTGGGGTTGACTTTAATGTTTTCCCAGAGGAAATAGTTGAAAAAGCCAGATTGGCTTCTTTTTAAATGCCAAAGTGCCTCAGCTCTTTCAGCATTTTTGCACTGAGGTGGGAATAAATGACAGATGGAAACAGTTTCATATCAGTGTTAATGTTTTTATTTTAGTTCCTGACTTTTTTGCTTCTACTCAAGACTTGACTTTTATTTAGATACCTCTCTCACACATGCACACACAATTTATATATATAATAACATACTATAACAGAAGTAAATTCCAAAATTTAGAATTTAGAACCTACTGGTAGATCATGAACTAGAGTAAAAGGTATTACTGAATTATTTTAGACCTGCTAACATGAGATTGGCAAAATTCCAATATGTTTTTTAAAGGCAAAGGCCTAAAAACAATGTGAAGAACATTGGGGAGTTAAACTGGGGCTCTGTATCTCTTTCCATGATTTGGGACAAATAATTAAATACACAGCTTCTAAGAATTATTGAGCAGAAACAAAAGTAGATCTCAATGGCGCACTAAGTAAAGAGTTCATTTTGCTACACAATCCTTCTGCACTCAGTGTTGGTCCAAGTGGACTTGTTCTTTACAGTAGTCCAGATAAGTTACCATATAAAGTTCATTTCTAGAACATTCTAACTGGATGTGAATATCAAGAAATATGAGCAACAAAGCAGCATCTATTCAAACCCAACAGTGGTCATGTTTTCTGACATAGCTAGAACATGCCCTTATTTAGAGATGAGTAAAAAATAGAAAAACAATCCAGCAAAAATAAAAGTTAGTTATCTGAACTCAAGCTAGTTAAGTCCAAAGCAGAATGCGAAGAGTTACAAAGAGATCTCACAAAACTAGATGGCTGGGCAGCAAAATAGCAAATGAAGTTCATGTTGAGAAAAGATGGGATCTAAATTAGAAGTTACTACTCAGGAAAGAGATCTTGAAGTCATTGTCAACAGTTCTCTGTAAATATCCACTGAATGTTCAGCAGCTGTCAAAAAAGCCAATAGAATGTTGGGAAAAATTAGGAAAGGCATAGATAATAAGAGAGTAAATATTGTATTGTCTCTTTTTAAATCCATGGTATGCCCACATCTTGAATACTGTGCACAGACCTGGTCACTTCATCTCAAAAAACATATAACGGAATTGGAAGAGGTACAGTTGAGAAAAGAGCAACTAAAATAATTAGGGGTTAGAACAGCTTCTATACGAGGAGAGATTAATAAGACTTGAGACTTTTCAGCTTGGAAAAGAGACGATTAAGCGTGGATGTGATAGAGGTCTATAAAAATATGACTGCTGTGGAGAAAGTAAATAAAGAAGTGTTACTTACTCCTCATAACACAAGAACTAAGGGGCCACCAAATGAAATTAATAGGGAGCAGGTTTTAAAGGAACAAAAGGAAGTATTTCTTCACACCACTAATCAATCTGTGGAACTCCTTGCCAGAGAATGTTATGAGGGTCAAAACTATAACAGGGTTCAAAAAAGAGCTATATAAGTTCATAGAGAATTGGTCCAACACTGGCTATTAGCTAGATGGGCAGGGATTGCTGTTTGCCAGAAGCTAGTAATGGACAATGGGATAGATCACTTGATGATTACCTGTTCTCATCATTCTTTCTGAAGCACATAGCATTGGCCACTGTTGGCCACTGGGCTGACGCAATATGGATGTTCTTAAATTCTTACATTCTTTAAAAAAATAGTTGAAAAAAGAACTTGTTTCTATTTTGCAGAATTCAAAAGGAACAAAATCTTTTTTTTTAACTACGACATATTTTTTAAACTTTTGAAAATTTGTTTTTTCCCTTTATCCTTTCCTCCCTGCAGGCTGGTGAGTCTAATAAAATGAAAAATGCCTAGGACTGTTTGATTTTTTTTCATTATTTTCCCCTTTTTTTTATAGTTTAACTTTCCCACAGTTGAGGCAGTTAGACTGGAGAAGTATAAAACAACACCCAAATCAAACCTAGATAAAATTGATTCCATTGCATTAAGACAGAAAATGGGGAAAAAACGTGAGGTGAGGAAACCAAAAATCCAAAATTTCAAAAAATTGCTTTTTAAAAACTCAAACTGAATGGAAATTCCAATTCAAAATGAAATTATGAAAAGTTTTTGTTCTGTAATATTTGTTCTATAATTTCCCATTGAAAATATTTTTTTAAAAAAATTCATCCAAAGTGTTCTTCCTTCCAATCCTCCCCTTAGTTTCCTACCAAACTTCATTTTCCTTTCCTACCTCTACATTCATATCTCAGTTTAGTATATAAAGCTCTGTCCTGCTTCATGTTCCATAATGTACTTGTCACTTACTTACCTGAATGACTCCCTGAATAAATATTCTTCAAAGGGTCACGACTGCATAATAACATTACTTCAGTTGTGAGGCTGGAGTAATTCTGATGCCATTGGCCAAGGTATTATGGCATTTGTAGGATACAGAATTCCAATAGTAAGCGTGAAACATCCACATTTCCCCTTCCTCTCATTCACGTTAGCGCCTATACGCCATGAGAAGGATCACAGCCATGTCATGAATATAGAAGATCCGTTCTGCCTGGTAAAGCATCCAGGGCTTTTGAAACATAGACTCATAGACTTTAAGGTCAGAAGGGACCAGTACGATCATCTAGTCTGACCTCCTGCAAAATGCAGGCCTCAAGACCTCACCCACCCACTCCAGCAATAGGCCACCAACCTATGTCTGAGTTATTTACCTCCTTATATCATGATTTAAGGACTTTAACATCATTGGGAACGTGCAGTTACTTTGCCTGATAATATCAATCCTGAGTGTTCCATTCCGCTCAGCTGATAGTCATGAAGCAATTTACAGATATGATACTAACTTCATAATACCCCTTTGATGTAGTCATGTCACCCCTATTGTGGATGGGTAAACTGAAGCATGGAAGTGACTGGGTAACTTAAAGGTTGCATGGCCCTGAGAAAAAGTAGGGAATGAGACCCAACCTCTGAGGACCTGGACATTAGTGCTGTCATTTCCAGGCCATCTCTACAGGATCTTTTCCTGTAGAGTTTGAACTGACTTAAATCATTGCACTTAAAATACGTCCCTTCAGAGGCTGTGTTACACTGTCACACTAGACTGTTACTGGATCTGGATAGATCTCACTGTTAGGAATGTTTTCCTTTGCTGTATGTGTTTCTCATTTCTATGTATGTTCTAATTAACATACCCTGCAGCATTTAATTTATCCTTACCTCTAGGAGGGGGGAGTGTATTAAAGGCCTGTTTAATCTGTTATTGGTGGAACAGTGTGAGGCTTCTCCCATCACAATTCCCATTCCATTAAAATCATTCTCTCTTCACCTCTTGGCAGTGGAGATAAACAACATAGAATCTGAACTACCCTGCAGTTACACAGCTCAAGACTTATTGTATTAATTCAACATATTATGAAAGAACCACACCTATTTACTAAGCACTGAAGGACTCTGGCAGAACTCAACCATTCCTGCTAAAACCTGAATACAAAGGGGAATTAAATTCATAAACACTTAAATGCTAAAATGTATCTGATGTTATCAGAATAGCTCTGCTTCAAAGGACACATTCCTGCAATTACTTATATCTGCAGATGGGATAAATATTCCCTGCATGTTGGAATAATAATGACTATTATTGTACACTAAAGTTGGGCTGAACAGGTGCAATGCACAGTGATAAACGCCAAACTCAGGGAGCTCTAAGCAGAAATTTTCAGTTTTGCCTGTGGGCAAATGTGTGCCTTTACCAACAGCTCTAGGCATACCTGTGCTACCCAGAGAAGCCCCTGGTTACAGTACGGTTCTCGGATCCCCACCATACTCCTGAGGGAGGAACCAATCTATAGCAGAGGCAGAGTACTTCCCTAATCTTTCTGCAAGTAGAGCTGAGGTGACACATTGTGTGGATGGATGAAAACTGAGGCTTCACCCACTTTCCATCCCAGCTAACCACTCCCTGACAACTGCAAAAGAGGGTATAGAGTGGTTGGTCTCAACAGGTATGTCCACACTTCAATGTAAGCCCATGTTCAGGCTCACACTTCAGCTCTGATTTCCCCGCACCCCTTTCTGTCTACACACAAACCTTTTGGGCTCTCAGACCCAGGATTCTTGGGCCCTGCAATGATGTAGGGTTTGAAGCCAGGACCCAGTATTCAAGCGCTATTGCTCTGCAGTATAGATATACCCCACCTCTAGACTCAAGTCCTGGCCAAAAGTATCCCATGACCCCATGGGCCAACTTCCTTTGTCTTCTCTCTACCAAGAATCACCAGGGAAATGGAAACAACACTCCATTGTAGGGCATCAGCTTGGTGACTCAGTGTTTAAGCCTTTAATTTATTCTGATCGCCAAGCTGCAAACAAACAGAGACCCTTTTATGTTTGCAATAGATACTGACCAGAAGAAGAAGTTTCTAGAACTTACTAGAAATGACCATGCCTACCAGCATATAGCGATTCAACCCCTACCCCCATATAAAAATCAGTGAGGTCATTCATAAGTACATTACTTGGAAACCAACTGCCACATCCTCCCAACCACTGAATCTGCTCGCCCCTGCCCCCCCTCTTCCCAGCAAGCAGTTTCATAAAGATACTCTTCTCCCTCCTCCACTGAAAGAAAAGAAAAGAAAAGAAAAGAAAAGAAAAGAAAAGAAAAGGGAGAAATTATTTCGTTATATCCAAAACAATATTTCTTAACTGAACCTTTCTTTTTCATTTATTTTTTACTTTAGCTTTCGGACTGAAAAATCAGTTATTTGCTCATCTCTAATCTTTAAAGTCATTAGCGAGATGATGCACAACACATACAAACACATTGTAAAGTTCTGAGCTGCAAATCCACATGGGTAAAGTACGAGGCTTTACATGAGGTAAAAAATTAGAACAAAGTATTTTGAAAATGTCTCAACATCCGCTTGTAATCTAGTGAATGTAACACAAACAATGTGTATCCAAAAAAGAGCCTTACTCACTGATATTTTTCATCCTATTTCTTAATCACCAGCATTAGTATCAGTACATGTGTTAGCTATTTAAAGAGATGCAAATCTATGGGCTGATCCAGCTGTCCTTACTCATGCACACTTATTCTTCTTCCACTGCACTGTGCCCTCATTGCAAGTTACGGCTGAATACATACTCCAGGATTTGGCCTCAGACCGTGAGAAGCAGCCTAAAAGAAGTAAACCTAATCCAAAAGAGAGGTTTGTTTTCCTTTAACTGTAGCTTGGGTCAGCTCCTCAGCTGGTGTAAATGATGTGTTTGAAATTATTGTGATTTTCACTCACTGCGGAACAGGCCCTTTATGTCATATAGAAGTCTTTTATTGATAAGGACAAGACCTGGTACACATAAAATAAGAACTTACAGACATAATTGCCCTAAGCTCAAACTACTGCAAGGTATAGAGTTGGTCAGGAGTTTCTTGACCAAGTGATTTTTCGTTGGAAAATGTTGATTCATCAGCACATTTTTTTCAGGTCCAGGATGATTTTTTGAGGGAGGGTGGAGATAAAAAGAGAGCTGATTGATTAGAGCACTCTTGCTCTGGCCACTAGGTATGACTTCTTACTCCGTGGTCTTGAAACACTCCTCCCCCCTGCCCCCCTCTACACACCCAGTGCTCTCAAGATGGAGGATGACTTAAAGGTGTTTTTGGAGCAATGATCCTCTCCTCTCAATTTAGAACTGACTCCCAATGTTTCTCCATCCCAAACTGTGAATAATTTCCCTTGTGCACCATTATACCAACATGTGATTCCCATGTAAGATGTGACATTTCAGCATGAAGCGTTATGAAGCAGAATCTAGCACTCTTGTTCTTTTAATTTTTCAACAGAGAAACACGTTTATTCGGATTACATCAGTTTTAGCTAATCCCATGGAGGCCTTCCACAGAGAGTTAGGAAGGGGTGAGAAAGACTTATGCCACTCCATATCCCCCCAAATCTTTTACCCACCTTCCCCAGCCACATGGAATAGGTTAAAATCAGCATGGAAACAAGCCTGGATGTGTCTGTTAGCAGATCCCTTTAATATAAAGCTTGTGTGTTTCTCCTTAAAAAAAAAAAAAAAAAAATCTGCTGGAGGGTTATTTTTATCAGTCATCCTTCAAGATAATCCTTCATATGTGGAAGTCGGGTTATGTTCTCCCAACACATGTTCAGTTTGGTCATTTCATTTGTATGTTATCTCTTTGGGCTATATTCAAGTAGTGAGATAGCTGTATTTTTTTTTTAATCAGGGGTGTAAATAAAAGCCTGTCTCTACTCAGTGATGTCAAGAAATAGTTTTTCTTCTAAATCATGCTTAATTTCTATTTTCTACTTCTCTCAAGATTCAGAGGATCACAGGTATGGCTGGTTATTTGTTTTTAAACAACCATGGACAATTTTGAAGCCTCATTATTCCATTCATTTTTTAATTGGAGCAATTGTTGTCTTTATGGGGGTTTTTTTAATGGAAAATTTAGGTTTTTTCTCTGCATTTTTAAAATCAGTTTTCTTTCAAAAAAGACAAATATTCACCATGAGACTAAACTGACTAGTCAAAATTAGTTAAAACCAATCAATGAAAAAAGAAAACAAAAGCTGACGTGGTGATTAAATTAAGCAATAAAATTAAGTAAACTATGGATATTTTTTAAGAAATCTCAATGGGCTTATAAAAAAATCCAGTTATGGAAATGTCTTCAAGATCTTTTTAATTAAAATTTTTACTCAGTCAGACTCAGAAGGAGCTAAATTAAAGCAATGTGGAAGAGATGTTTATGTGACTAAGACACAAACAAAGTGATACACACTTGATCCCAGTTTGTGGAAAGTGGGTATCTTTCTTGCACCTATTGGAAATATACAAAGTTAAGCTCAGCTCATTTTAGAACTGATTCAGAAACAGCAGATTCTTTATTTTGAACAAAATTTGAGCTTATTTTTCCACTTGACTTTGAAAAATGCAAGTTGTGGGTCTGAGGATGGTGTCTACATTATTCACTGGGAACCCTAGATGAAGGGAAAGAGCTGTTTTCACACTAGATTGAAAAAAAGACATTCAGTTTATGTAAAAAGTATTGTGGAAAAGCTGAAAGTTCCTCAAGACCTTCAAAAAAAAGACCAGGGATGGGGACGCTGAGAACCCAGTTCCCCCAGGATCTCCTATTGTCACTGGGCAGCCTTACAGTCGCATGCTGATCCAGAATGGTGCTAAGCATTTCCTGTCATGGGCAGAGCACCCTAGACTCTTGGAAGGATCAACATGACATGAAGGTGAATGACACCTTGCTCCTTTGTATACACAGCCCCCGTTGGTTAGTATGAGTGAGCAGGAACTGCTACAGTTTTGACAAGGGGTTCCCACGGAAGTGCCATGTAGTAGGGATATATTTTTAAGGGTCATAATTTTAAAAAGAACATGCTCAAGGCTTCAATGGATATGTCTACACTAGCAATTAGGTCGACTTAAGGATGCTTAGGTCGACCTAAATTACTCCAAGTCCACACCGGCCTTTCATTAAGTCGACTTAAGGGCATCTTTAAGTCGACTTAATAAGAACTGGTAGTTAGGTTGCCTTAAGGTCTAAGTCGACCTTATTAAGTTGAACTAAAATCAGTGTGGACGCCCTACGTCAACTTAATTACTTAAGTTGACCTAGGGCTGGGAAGACCTAGGGCTGGGGAGAAGAGAGCCAGGGCTGGGGGATCCCCAGCTAGGGGACAGGAGCTGTGGAGCTGCAGCTGGGGGAGAAGGGAGTCCCCAGAGCTCACCTGGACCCCGGAGCAGTGGGAGCTCCTTTGTCGAAGAAGCCACCGGCTTCCCCAGCCAAAGGGATTCCACGGGGACTCCCTTCTCTAGGGCTCCGCTGGCTTCTCCAGGGCTCCCGGGAGGCTCCCTTCCCCTGAGTCGCCCCTGAGCCACCAGAGGGGTGGGGCAGGAGTGTCTCTGTGTCGACCTAACAAATGCCTGTGTAGACACAGGCCGTCGACTTAGACAGTCTAATGTGGACTCTCTAAGTCGACTTAACCAGGTCGACTATAGGTCGACTTAAGTTGACCTTATTAAGTCGACTTAACAGAGTCGACTTAGCATTTTAGGTGGAGCCATAGCCAATGAGACTTAAACACATGCTTACCTTTAAGCATGAGCATCTTTTCCTGAATAGGGATATTTCCCTTAATCAGACAGGAGTGGGAGTTGCTCAAGAACCTATTTGTTTTCCTTTTAAAATAGAAAAGCTTTCTGACAGCCTTAACCAAGGAGGCTGGAAACACAATATGGCAAACAAACTGAGCAAGTGGACTTGATGGAAATGTTTATATGCAAAGTACATTGGTAGAATAACATAGTGCTCAGTTTGTGCAATCTGCAGTCTCTCTGGATGAAGATGGGATAGGAAAGGAAGCTTTGGATATTGTCTCTGCCATAGCATCTTTATTTATTTATTTATTTAATTTATTTATTTAAGAGTTGGTGAAATCTGGTCTATTCCCAAAGCAAAGTGTTTGCTCAGCCAAGACTGGGGATAAGTCCTCTCTAAAAAGCATAACAGAGCAATGTCCGGTAAGAGAGAAAGAAGAAAAGAAATGATCTCAACAATCTCTTTACTTTGATGGTCATGAGTTTTGAGCTCGTTCCTATCCCTCCAGAACATCTCTGCACTGATTTTTTTTTGCTGCCATGTATAAGTTGAAAAAAAAATTGCTGCTTTTACTATAAAATACTGTATTGCTCAGAGTTTTCAAGAACCAAGTGCATTACAATAAATGCGGCAGCACTAATGTAGCTATCAACCTGCAGCTTCTTAACAAGGTCTGAACATCTAAAAATTCAGCCTCATTTTGAAATTGCCAACTGGGGATTTCTGTGGATAGACATTCCCAGTTTGAGGTTCATCTGCAGTATCCCTCATAAAACCATGGAGGCTGTTTATTGCAATCTAGGGATATCTCAATAAATGTCTAGACTTGGATTTTCTAGGCAATAGATAAAGGTAGGAGTTGAAATCTCTTTAAAATTCAATGGAATGTACCTAACTCCCTTAGACTTCTCTGATAATCTCAGCCCTAAAGATTCAAATTCGCCTGAGCTCAGTATGTTGGGTATCCATCCCTGCTGGAAAAAGCATTTGTTGTGGCCAGATAAGAAATAATGCTTTGGCTCCAGTTCAGATGGGGTTGAGCAGTATGATTTTCTTGGAAGAAAAACAAAACTCTTAACTGTTTTCTTCTGCCACCACAGCACAACTACTGATTTACGGCAGCATGAGATCTAGTTTTCCATCTGCATAATATTTGGAGAAAGCTTAAGGGAACGAAATGTGTGTAAGCAGAATTTGTTTGCTTGCCTGCCTGTGTATACAAAGATGACTCCTGCAATATCAATTCTACACTGGACACCAAGCCAAGGATCTTTTTATAGTGGTGGTTATATTATGGGTATTATTTATTCATGTCTTAGAAATTAGGGGAGAGGTTTGAGCCTTTAAGAACCTGTGGAGGCAGCTGCACCAAAAGAGGATTCAATCCTAGAAGACAGCAGGCCGCAAAATTGCCTCCAGCCTCATCATGGATATTTACCAAGGAAAGGCTGCCTTAAGTCATCGACGAGGTTCAAGTGATTTAAAGGCCTGAGTTTTTTAATCAAAGTGTTCTGAAGTCTGTCCTTAATGTTTTCCTTTATCTCCTGTCCTGCTAAGATCCATAGGTGATCATGAAGACTGGTTGACCCCAGAATCTTTGTAAAGGCTTCTTTGAAGGGCAGAAGAAAAATAAGAAAGCAAAGAACTCCTATAAAATTTTCAAATATACTGGGGCCCAAGTGTTGAATAAACTGAATAAACTGTGCCCTTAAGAAGCAGCAATGTGTTGATATGAAATTTCCCACTCATTTTGTTTCTTTTTTCGTAGTTTAGCTTTTTAAAGCTATAACTGAAGCTCTTAAAGCAATCTAGCCATATGAATTACTTGAGATGACACTGTGCTAACTCCATAGGGTTCACGAAAGCGTGTGAGCCTTCCTGCTGCCCCAGTGACATCAATTTGACTTTTGAACAAAACAGGGCTGAAAATGATCTCATCAGTTAAATTACAACAGTGATTAAACTTCTCATGTGAAAGGGTCTCATTCAGAAAGTATTTGCACAATCTTTGGTGATGAGCTTCCTCTTTGGTGGTTCTGCTTTTAAGTTATCTACCAAAAATCACATTCTGATTCATGCTATTTCTATTTACTTGAAACTCCAATAATTCTAGCACCACCTCGTTTCTGGCCAATCTTTTCTTGATCAGTTCTGAGTTCTCTGCAAAAGAAGTCAATAATTAGGAAAAATGTGTGTTGCTTTGTACACTGAAAGAATATTTCTGGGTTTGCTTTCTATAAGGAGAAAGAGTTCTTTGGCAATTAAGGATCTAATATAGTTCCCACTGAAATACTGGAGTGTCCTATATTCAGTACAGGGATGCCCAGAACCCCTGGATTCTAATTCCAACTTTGCCGCTCTGACTGATTGCATGACTGTTTGTTTTCTCTCTACTTTACCTATTTCTAAAATGGACACAACAGCTCATAGCAATGAGAAATACTTTCTCCTTTAAAAAAATTCTCCCTTCCATTTTGGTTAGCAGTCATATGGTCCATTGTGCTGAAGGCAGAGGAGATGTTGAGGAGAATGATTGCAGATTAGAAGCCTGGACAAGATCATGGATAGCTTTAGCGAGGGCATTTACAAGAATTAAGAGGGGGCAAAAGCCAGGATGAAACATACACATTGGTGAGCTGGTGGACAGAAAGCCAGGGCCTCAGTCAAAGAATTTAGAGAGGGGAAATTACAGCAGTAACTGGAGAGGAAAAAGGTTGGAGGGAGAGTTTATTTAGGATTAGGGAACAAGCACATGCTTGAATGCTGAGTGAAATATGCCAGAGGGGACATGGCAGTTTGATTTTTTTGATTATACTTTAATCAAATTGGGTTATTTCTTCTGATGATTTGCATGATACATTTGCAATTTCTGAAGAGGAGAGATTACCAAATAGGGCCGCTTCTATGAAAAGCGGCACAGTATTTTTTTTTCCTCAGAACACAATTTTTTCTCCTTGGAAATGCACAAGGCTAAGATGTTGAAATATGACCATTTCCACTGCAGTTTTGAGTCTACCTGACATTCCCCATCCCAGCGTTCCCTCCTAAAGCTCTAATTTTCCTTGAGATTTGGGGGAGTAAGTGGATTTATTGACAAAGACTGGACACAAATAATCTCAATATAATGTCTTCATTATTACAAAACAAAGGGTATGTCTACACTTACAAATTAATTTGACTTAAACTTGCTTAAATCGACTTAAATTAATCTGTGTCTACACTACAGTTTCCTTAAATCGACTTAAGCTGCCTAATGAAAATTAAAGTCGACTTTATAAAACCTACTTTAAAGTTCACTTTACTGGCTAAGTCGACTTTATTAAATCGACTTAGCCAGTGTAGATGTACATTAGCCCTAACTCGACTTTAAGTCTACTTAAAGGGCTCCAGTGATCCCCCACTGCTCCCCCTGCCAGGGTGGCTGGCACAGGCAGAGCCTGGTGTGCCCCCCCACAGGGCAGGACAGAGTCCTGCCCACCCTGCTCCTATGCCCTGTCAGGGTCCCTGTCCTGCTTAGCTCCTATTGTACTCAGGTACAATGGGGCAAATGCTGAGTCCCCTGACACTTGGCAAGGGGTGCCCCCCCTGACACCGTGGACCAGTCCCAGGTCCACCTAGCCCCCACAAGTCGACAGTGTGGATGCTCTAAGTTGATTTGGCAGGGTCCCCTTTAAGTCGACTTAATTT
This sequence comes from Pelusios castaneus, assembly GCA_007922175.1. Lineage (NCBI taxonomy): Eukaryota > Metazoa > Chordata > Testudines > Pelomedusidae > Pelusios > Pelusios castaneus. The sequence continues at coordinate 11,275,938 of ML685799.1, forward strand.
TTGAGTGTAGACATGCTAAGTCGACTTAACAAAGTCGACTTATAGTTGACTTTGTTGTCTACTTAGCTAAGACGACTTAAATTAACAAGTGTAGACATAGCCAAGCATTAGGCCCATGTTTAGGAATTAATACCCACCACTTTAAAACAGGCTTGTTCTCAGTTTGATTTGTCTTAGGGGCATCTACTTTCAATCCAGCTCCAATCAGCCCAGAGCAGGAGTGGTCTGATTTTTATTTGACAGACCTAAAGAGATTCAGTATTCTGATGAATGCAATACTATATGGACCTGATGGCCTAACAAAGGATGCATCTACACTTACAAGTTAGGTCAACTTAAGGAGGCTTAAGTCGACCTAACTTACTCCCTGTCCACATTGGGCTTTTATTAAGGCGACTTAAGTTGTTCTTTAAGTTTACTTAAGGAAAACTTAAATCGACTTAATAACACCTAGTTTTAGGTCAATTTAAGGCTTAAGTTGACTTCTTAAATTGACTTAAGCCAGTGTGGACACCCTAAGTCAACTTATTCAATAAGTCGACTTAGGGTGGGGGAGTGGACAAGGGAGACCCACATGGCTCCCTTGTCCCTGGAGGAGCCCCTGCTCCCTTCTCCCTGGGACCCATGACTACCTCTATGCTGGAGCCCTGGCTGGGGAGCCCCAGTGGCTCCCTTCTCTCCAGGAAGCCGCTCACGGCTTGTCCCGGTCTCGGGGAGAGCCAGCCATGCCTGGCTGGCTCTGCCCAGGACAAGCCGCGAGCAGCTTCCTGGTCTCGGGGAGAGCCAGCCCTTCATGTCTGGCTCTCCCCAGGGGAAGCCACGTCTCCCTTCTGGCAGGGAGCCACAGCTCCCCTTGTCCCCAGGGGCTGGGTTCCCCTAGTCTGGGGAGTCAAGGCTCCTTTAGAGCCTCGGCTCCCCCTCGACCTATCCAGTTAACTTAGAGAGTCTAGTGTAGACTCTCTAAGTTGACTTAATAAGGTCGCCTTTAAGTTGACTGAAGAGTCTTGTGTAGACTCTCTAAGTTGACTTAATAAGGTCGACTTAAAGTTGACTTAATAAAGTCAACTTAAATTTCTGATTGTAGACATATCCAAAGTGCCTTGTAATTCAGTGTCTATTGGTTATGCTGTCTCACTCAAGAAGCTGTTTCAAGCTCCAAAGGTTCCTTTCAGTAAAACCAGGAGCCGGTCTCTCAAGATGGCATCAAAGGGAGAAGTCTGCTCTGGATGCAGCATCAAAGCTGGGACTTAGTAAACATAATTTAAAGCCAAAGTAAAATGAGCTGGACTACAGTCTAGTAAGTGAATGAAGAATTGAAACTTCAGTCTCTTTAAGGCATTTTTTTGACAGCTGAATTTTCTTCTTGCTATTAAAACAAAAGCATTTTTAGATGAGCTGAGACGCAAATGGCTGAATCCCCAGCTGGGTGTAATTCATCCAATGCATTGAAGTCACTGGCATTATTCCAGTTTACACCAGCTGAGAATCTGACCCTCAAATATCCTCATATCCAGGCTACGTCTAAATTTTCTGATGTTTTTCTAAATAGTGCCTCCAAGATACATCCTTTTCTATCTGTCCACAGAGCTAAAACTGTCATCCAGGCTCTCATCATCTTGTGTCTTAATCACTACAACATCCCATTCTCTGGCCTTGATAAATTCTATCTTGCTTCATTCATTTTCATTCAGAGTGTAGCTGCAAAGATAAGTTTCATGGCCCATTGCTTTGTCTGTCTCACTCCTTTGTATTCCTCCACTGTATCCCCCTTCTCAATCACATCACATGTGCTGCTTGTCTCCACTCTCAAAGCCCTTCTCAGTCAATTCCTCTCCCTCCTTATCAAATCTAATTTGCTATTGATCCCTCATCACTCAGTTACGATCAACCGAGGATGTCACTCTTCATTGTCTGCTTGTTAAATTTTCAAACCAAATGATGGGGTCTTAATTAGCTCAAGAAAAAGATCTTACAGTATTGTGGATAGTTCTCTGAAAACATCTGCTCAATCTGAAGTCAAAAACAGAATGTTAGGAACAATAGGAAAGACAGTAAATATCATAAAGTTGTATAAATCCATGTATATCATGTGTTGTAGTAATCTTGAGAGGGAAAGGGTAAGGCACCCATTATTGTGGTATCTTGGCACATAGGAAAATAGAAGAGGAAAATTCTTTTTAACTTTTCAAACACAAACCAATGTGCAACTAACAAAGTCCACTGGAATTCTAAGGATAAAAATGGTTCAGGTCTATCAAGTCCACAAATATTAATCTAGAAAACAGATCAGGTCATAAGACATATTGCACCATGATGATGATGATGATGATGATGATGATGATGATGATAGATAGATAGATAGATAGATAGATAGATAGATAGATAGATAGATAGATAGATAGATAGATAGATAGATAGATAGATACCCGACCTTTGAGTGCAAAGCTGCAACCTGGGGAAATTTTATTCTTTGAAATTCATTATAAGAGGGCATTTGAACAAGCTCTTACAAACCCAGCATTTTTGCATGCTATTAAAAGTTGCTTGTTTTAATTAAGATGTACTGTTGGATTGGGCAGAAAAACAGGCTGTCATTTTTATAGGCTTTGGGATTATATCAAGAGTTTGCCACGAGAGGCCAAGTGCTACCAGCTATAAATTTCCATTTCAGATGAGCTGAAGGGTATGTTTTTACATTCTATCAACATGTTGTCTGCTGGAAAATTGGAAAGATACCCTGCTACCTGTGCCAGGTAATATGAACTAGAAGTTGAAGACTGCTAAACCAAAACTAACTGACTTGTGTCACCACAGTAAAATCAGTGTATGTGCAATAATAAATTATTGCTGAGGCTGGTGATCAAGGAAACATAAAATGCCATGGTTCAGCAAATAAGGCTCTCTCATATTACCCACAGACTATTTAGGGGTGATTACACCAATGTTTTTAATTATGAATCAGTGGAAATGTCATTATTTCATGTGTGTGTTCTTTGTAACTCAACAAGATATTTACTGGGACTGTGATTACTTTTACCATAATGATTCTTCCTTGGTAGGAAAATCTTGATTTGGGGGTGTGTTGTATAATTTAACATGCTTCCTTAAATAGTATAGCTGGAGCTACCACGTGGATCTGGGTTTCTACATTAATGGCATTTATATACAGTACCACTTGTATGAAGTGCAAATAATAGTACTGAGTGTTCAATGTATTGTTCTCCAAGTGGATTACAAATTAAGGTCAATGCCAGAAGCTGAGCTTCAAGAGACTTGCTCAAGTAGGAGACCCTAGATGAGAACCCATGTCCTTTAACCCCTACACCTCTGCCACCCCCTAGTGGGCCAAAGTACCTCTTTTATGAAGTCATCTTTTATATATGTATACAGGGAGAAGGTCACTAAAGGCTCTCAAGCAAACTAAGTAGTCATGGGATAAGAGGAAAAATCTTCTAATGGTTCAGTAACTGGCTAAAAGTTAGGAAACAGCGAGAAGCAATAAAAGGTCTGTTTTAATAATGGAGAAAAGTAAATAATGGTGTCCTCCAGAGATCTGTGCTGGGACTTGTCTTGTTCAACATATTCATATATGTTTGAAAAAGGAGCTAAACAGTGAGGTGGCAATGTTTGAAGATGATACTAAGTTACTCAAGATAGATGAGTTCAAAGTTGACTGTGAAGAGTTACAAAGAGATCTGATAAAACTGGGTGAAATTGAATATTAAAAAGTGAAAAGTAATCTCAACTATGCATACAAAATGATGTGGGTCTAAATTAGCTGTTACCACTGAAGAAAGTGATCTTGGAAACATGGTGGATAGTTCTCTGAAAAAATCTGCTCATTAGGTAGCAGCAGTCGAAATTAGGAATCACTAGGAAAGGGACAGCTAATAAGACAGAAATTAACATGTCACTATGTCAACCCATGGTACATCCATATCTGGAATACTGAATGCAGTTCTGGTTGCGCCATCTCAAAAAAGATTTATTAGAATTGGAAAAAATAGAGAAGGGCACCAAAAATGATTAGGGGTATGGGACAGCTTACGTATGAGGAGAGACTAAAAGAGACTGAGAATGCAAATTCACTGCTGTCTTTTTTTCCCCCTGTTGTGGCACTGGGATAAACAGAACAATAATTATTGTTTCCTACTAAAGATTAACAGTACAGCACTTCTACAGTGTACAAGTAGCCCTGAATAGTACAGAATGTTACTCAGTTGGAGGGTGAACATAGAGAAATCCCAAAGGAGAATAGAAAAGCCTGCAGCTAGTTTGCAAGTGTCCCCTTATTTCATGGAAGTATTATTAAAAGTAATTGTGGAGATGCTATGTCACAGAATATATAAAAAAAGGTTAAGAACATTTTAAAGCAACTGGGCCCTAGAAAAAATATAAAGATTACTTATTTCAGTATGAACTTTGGAAACCCGAATATTAACGTCTTTGCTTAGTCAATAGGCCTCTGTCTCACCAGCTGAAGGCATGCAGGGTCTGAGCATGTAGCAAAGAAACAGTGCTTGCTCTTCAGACTGACCTAGTCCTCTGCATCAGAGGAAATCCCTTGACAGGCTATTCCAGCAATGGGTTTGGACTTCAGGAGCAGGCAAAGGGAATGGAGCTATATAAAGGTGATATAAGGAGCAAACTGCAGCCAACATTAATGGGTCACTGAAAATGCAATGTGCTTTATATCACGGAGTAAAAATTATCCTCCCACGGGATGGAGGTCTCAGGTCTTACAGATACTACTGTTGCCATTGAGGGGACTGGCTTGCTCTAAATCTTCAAATGGGGGAGCTTGAAATAAAATATATCATTCCCAAGATGCAGTTGGGCTTCCTTTCCCAAGGGCAGCTTAGCATATGTTTGGAAGCAATCCTTTGAATAATGTCTTTTCAATGTTTTGTCCTTATCTGTCCTGCATACTTCAATCTGTGCCTTGCTCCGAGCAATAACTTGACTGCTTTTCCTTTGATTTGGTTTTGTTATATGCTTCTTTTTGCTGCAAGTTTCTTGAAGCTAAATGGCCACTTCCACTGTATTGCTGGACTGGGAGCATAAAATAGGTTCAGTTTATTTGCAATCTTTGTAGTTTGACTCAGCACAGAGCATGCACTTCAAATGGAAGCCTCGGGCTCAATTATCCAACCCAGTTCTGACTGCACAGATTGTGTCCAGCATCTTGGAGATCTACCAAACTCTTCTGGCCCTTTATAAAAGAAGCAGACTACACAAGACAAAAACAAACCAATATGTACATTTTCATGTATAGATTCTGTTTCTTTGGTTTACGGTTGCCTATATTTTACACAACACTTTCGTACCAAGAATTCTGAGACATAACACATTCTTCTAGTTAACAATGTTAAACAACTGAAGTCATTTCAGGGATGGAGATGGGATTATATGTGTTATTAATGATCCAATACAATACACAATTTTCAAAGAGATTGTGTATGCTTTATTAAGGCCAGGTCTACACTTGGGCGAAAATTGGCAGCAGTCAACTGGAGTTACACAAGCTACACAGAGTAGTTTGTGTAAGTCCCATCGATGTCCTAATTCCCCTTCAGCATGGCATCTTCACTGCACTGCGCCACTTGAACGGATGGTTTTACTAAGTCAATTTCCAGATTGACTTAATGAGTCTTAACTGACCACTAAGTCGATCTAGAAAGATCAATCCGAAGGCAGTGAATTTGCCATCGTCAATGTATACATGACCTGAGCATGCATTAAGCATCAAGTCTCTCAGTACACATGCTGAGGTTGTTATAGATAATAGATGATGACAAGGGGTGGTGTCTAACAGCACTGAACAAAGATCTTACATGGTCTACAAGGAAGATAGCAAGTTCCAAAGGGGTATCTATGTTAGTCTAGTTCAGCGAAACAAACAAGGAGTCTGGTGGCACTTTTAATTCATTTAATTCTTAATTAAATTCTTTAATTCTTCAAGTGGCTGATGAAGTGGGATTCTTTCCCCCACAAAAGCTCAGGCAATAAATAAATGTGTTAGTCTTGAAAAGTTCCATGAGACTCCTTGTTCATTTTAAGGAATATAGCAGTTATATATGATATGAGGTCACAGAGTTTAATTGAAGTAGAACCCATGTAAAACAGGCTAATACTTTAATTGGGAATCATGCTGACTGGAGCACCATCTTTCAAAGCCGACATTTGTACCAAATTAGCAGCACAATTCTTGGAGGTATTTTTTTCTCTACAGTCACATATAATTTGATTCATATAATGCGTGTGTGTGTGTTTCACTTCTTGGGGACTATGTTTGTTCTTTACTTTATTGTCTATCTTTTTACTTTGAGGTTAAAGTTGACAAGATTTTTACAGTTACTCACAGGCCAGTTTGAAAATCAGGAGCTGAATAGAATCTACAGAGTTAGAGACTCTGGGAACCAACTTGACAAAAAAGAATAGTGCAGGATAGGGAACAATTAAACAGAGACCCAGCTGATAATTTTACCTATTGTCTCTGCAGAAACCAGCAGCTTGGGTATAATACCTCTAGTTTGTTTAGGGCTAGAAACTTGCTGTCTCTATGGGTGCGTCTACACTAGTAAATTAAGTTGACTTAAGCCTGCTTAAGTCTAGTTAATTTACTCTGCATCTACACTACAGTTTCCTTAAGTCGACTTACACTGCTTCTTAAGTCGACTTAAGGAAATTTTAAGTCAACTTAATAAAACCTAGTTTTAAGTCGACTTACTGGCTAAGTTGACTTTATTAAATCAACTTAAGCCAGTGTAGACGTGGCTTAGCCCTAAAGCGACTTAAAGGGTCCCCAGGGCTCCCCCACTGACCTCCCTGCCAGGGTGCCTGGCACAGACAGAGCCTGGAGTCCCCACCCACAGGGCAGGACACAGCCCTGCCCACCCCAGTCCTGTACCCTGCCTTTGTCCCTGTCCTGCTCAACCCCCATGTACCCAAGTACAATGGGGAAGATGTTGAGCTCCCTGCCACTTTTAAAGGGGTGCCCAGGGAAGTGGGGCACCTCTCGGGTGCTCCCCTTCCCACCATGCACCACTCCCAGGTCCACCTAGCCCCTGCAAGTCGACTTAGGCATTCAGTGTAGATGCTCTAAGTTGATTTAGCAAGGTCAACTTGTCAACCTAAATTTACAGTGTAGACATGCTAAGTTGACTTAACAAGGTCAACTTAAAGTCAACTTTGTTAAGTCGACTTAGCAAAGTCAACTTATTTGAACAAGAGAGTCCAGTGGCACTTTTAAAGACTAACAGATTTATTTATCGCATGAGCTTTCGTGGGAGAAAATCATCTGACAAAGTGGGATTTTCTCCCACGAAAGCTCATGCGATAAATAAATCTGTTAGTCTTTAAAAGTGCCACTGGACTCTGTTGTCTTTCTACAATAGACTAACACGGCTACCCCTCTGGAATTATTTGAACAAGTGTAGACATAGCCAATAGCATTTGCTACATCATTTTACCAGCACAGCTCTGGATCTGCTGGGAAGAGACCACTCTCCTCATCCACAGGGAAGAAGGCAGGGCTACAGACAAGCCCCTGCTGGACCTTGGCATGGCTCTGGCAGTGCTATTCAGCTTCAGTCCTGTTTCTGCTCCCAATCACTGCAGCCAAATTATAGCTGTCATTGGCACTGGATGTGGGGGGGCTAGAAAGGAGGTTCTGAAACTAGCCCATCCATGAAAAAGAGCCATAAGGTGCCTAGAAATTTTTTTTTTTTGGACTAAAGACCACACAATAGAATTTTAATCCCAAGAGTTAATGTGATATTTTCCTACTGACCTACTTCATACATGAAGGTACTAGCTCTTTAATAGTCAGAATTACAATGAGGATTTTACGTCCCTGTCAGCATTTGTGGATGTACAATTATGACAATTGACATTGGGCCAGATCTTCAGCTGATGTGAATTGGCTTAGTTCCCATGAATTCACTAGAGCTAGGTTAGTTGACAGCAGTTAAGCATCTAGCCCATGCATTTGTGTCAAATGAGCGAAGAGGAATGAGCTCACAGGGTCACAAAGAAGTCTTTTAAACTGATGTTTAGAATAAAATGGGTGGTCTTGGCCAAAAGGAGAACTTGTCCAACAGATTGCCTACTTTCTGCTTCATGTTTATGAAGATCCTCCTTTGATGTTCAAACTCACTTAGCTGGTATGTTGATGTGAGTAAAGGAAGTCTCTTTTTAGGACCTTTTAGTGTATATTTATAAAGACTGATTCCCATGATGTGGTCACATCAACAGCTTTTTGCCATGGCTTTTTAAAAGCACATACCCTTCTCCCTGCTTTGTAATCCTGTTTATTCTTTGACATTATTGGCCGTTAGCTTTTTGGACACCTCGTGCCTGTTTTTATGGTTTGATTATAAGATTCTTATTAGTTACGTAAATTCTAATGAAAGTTGATTAGGGTGAACTTTTAACAGAGTTATGGAGGGCCAGATTCTGCCACACTTACTCTTGCTGCACAGTGCTTTCCTCTACAATTGATGCCAGATCATATTGCTATTGCTCCACCTATTCTTTCGGCCTACAACAGTGACAGCTAAATTGAGCAAAGATACTGTAAGAAGGGTTGTATCCTTCCTTAAGAGATTGAAAAAGCATCTCCCTCCTCCCCGGCCTCATGGAGCACAATTTGCATTCCAAAATAAAAAAGGAAAATTGGGTCATTTTATCTGTATGCGTTTTCATTTTTCCCTTTTGGTCATACACTGTTCTCGATGTAAGGTGGTGACCACACTGTCAGGACCATGGCCTTGGAAGCATTTGGAGCTGGAGAACACCATCATTTGTATTACTATCACCTGACAAGAAGTGAATTGATCTATATTTGACACTGGACATGAAATTGCACTGAGATCTCAACAATGGGTCAGATTTGCCAGTAGTTTCTATCTTTCTTGCACTACTTCAGAGATGTAAAGTAGTTGGTTGACCAGTTAAACCATTTTTCCAGGTGCCTGATGAAGCCAAAGCATACCAGTGAATCTTGCAGTGTGAGAGAGAGAGAGTGAGAGATGCTCATTTACAAACAAACAAAGCAAGAGAGACTAATGAAGACAACAGGGTGAAAAAAGATGAGAAAAAGTCACAGGCTCTTTGGATATCTTTTTGTCCCTCTTTATCTGCAAGTAGGCTCCTTTATCATATAAATTACAGCTTGAGCTATAATATTATGTCTTGAAAATTAAAAACATTCAAATCTGATCAGAGATGCAGTCTCAAAAATAAGTGAAAAACGAGGGCCAAGATTAGCAATTCTCTCATACCTTTGTTTAGCCAATGGGGAAAATATAACTAATAAACTTATAGGATGTTGAATTTGAACATGGTAAGCTGTGCTGTCAAGGCTCTTAGTTCAAAGTTTGACTGACTTTTTGTTTTTGAAACCTGTTTGCAAGATCCAAGGGTTTTTAAAGGTTTATTTCTCTTTTCCCCATCGCCCCCTACCCCCAAGGAATACCAGCAATTGATGCCACCAGCCCAGCTGTCAAATTATGCGTGCGTGTGTGCGTGCGTGCGTGCGTAAGAGATTAATGGAAAGAATTCAGAAGGAAATATTTTCATCTCAAGGTTTCCAAGTGGTTTTTATTAATAATAAAAGGGAAGGGGAAAAGTCACTTGAAGCTATCAATATGTGGCTGGTGTCACTTGCAAAATTCAAGATAATTAAATAGACTGTATGGAATGCCACCTTTTTCTGACTTTAGGTTAGGAGAGGCTACTATCTGCCACAGATTCCAGGATAATAAAATAAAAGTGAAAATATTTTTGCACTGTCGATGTAAAATATGTGAATAACACATAAGACTCAGCGTTGGCTCATCAAAGATACCAATGTAAAATAGGCATCTGAGACTTGAGCATGCCAATGACTCACTGGAGAATATGGGATTTAAATGAGATGGAACAAAACTGAACAATAATCTGAGAACATCTGCTAACTCAGCAGGCTATTAAAATACAGTTATGATAATGCTCACATGTGCTGTCAGATCTGCCAGGGTTCAGTTATTTGTTAAGAATGGTTGATGATTTTGGATAATTTATTTACAAGAGTTGGGTCCGTTTCCAAATAAACATTTAATTGAAGTAAACAGCCATAAAAATTAATCCTCCCTCTTCATTAGAATATTATTTTCATTAAAGGTGCAGGCATTTTCCAGTTGGGGCTAGCAATATCTCTGATTACATAATGTCAGTCCTTAATCTCTCTAAATCTCTATTGTTTTTCCTCCTATTAAAGAGGAATCAAATTTTATAAACCTACTTCTTCTAACAGAAACAATGATTGCACAACATCATATAACCCTGTTGTCTTAGGACATATATAATATGTTGTCTTAGGACATGATTATGCCCCAGAAGCCCTTTGACCTTCATCAGCCTATTAAAGAGATGATTCATTGGTTCATAAAGAATAGCCAAGTTTTCAAAACTTTACATATATATTTGGACTCTGATGTCCATATTTAGGTAACTAAGTACAGGTGCATCTACACTGGGAGTTTAGGTCGACTTAAGGATGCTTAAGTCAACCTAAACTACTCTGCGTCCACACTGGGCTTTTATTAAGTTGACTTAAGGGCTTCCTTAATTCAACTTAATAACACCTCATTTCAGGTCGACTTAAGATTTCAGTTAAGCCAGTGCAGACACCCTAAATCGACTTATTCCATAAGTCATCCTAGGGTGGGGGGACAAGGGAGCCCTGCATGGTTCCCTGGCAGAAGGGAGCCACGCACGGCTCCCTTGTCCCCAGGAGGAGCCGCGGGGGACAAGGGAGAAGGGCCTGGGGGACAAGTGAGCCATGGCTCCCAAGAAGAAGGTTTCCCTTACAACTGCAGCCCGGCGGGGTGGCGGGCCTTTCCCTCAAAGCTGCAGTCCAGGCTGGGGAGCACCACGTGGCTCCCTTCTCCCCAGGAGCCCCGGCTCACACCAAAAACAAGGGAAGCCATGCACAGTTCCCTTGTGCCCAGGGGGAGCCGAGGCTCCCTTTGTTATTTGGAGCCGTGGCTCCCCTTGTCCCCGGGAGCTGCAGATCCCCTAGCCTGGAGCACCGCGGCTCTCCATCGACCTTGCCAGTTGACTTAAGACTCTAGTGGAGACTCTCTAAGTCGACTTCATAAAGTCGACTTACCTTTTGTAGTGTAGACATAGCCTAACTGGTCTTATTCTCAGAAGTGATAGGCACCCTGCAGGTCTATTTGAAGCATAGTACTTTTAAAAATTCAGGATGGATGATTTCATAGGTTCATAGATTTGAAGGCTAAAAGGTACCATCATCTAGTCTGACCTCCTGTACAACACAGGCCATAGAACTTCCCCAAAATAATTTCTAGAGTAGATCACAACAAAAATACCGAATCTTGATTTTAAAATGTTGGAAAATCCAACAGAAACCTTTTCCCAACAGATAATTACACTTAGTGTTAACAATGCATGCCTTATTCCCAGTCTGAATTAGTCTTGCTTCAATTTACAGCCACTGGATCTTTTCATATCTTTCTCTGATAGACTGCAGAGTCCCTTATTAAACGGTTGTTCCCCATGTTAATACTTATATAGACTACAATTAAATCACTCTGCCTTCTCTTTGTTTCAATGAATAGATGGAGCTCTTCCAGTCTGTCACTGTAAGTCAGGTTCTCCAATCTTTTAATCATGTTCATAGCTCTTCTCTGAACACCCTTCAATTTAGCAACATTCTTCTTGAATTCATAGAATCTTAGGGTATGTCTACACTAGCAATTTAAGTTGACTTAAGGAAGCTAAAGTTGATCTAAATAAAATCGTGTCCACACCTGACTTTCATTAAGTCAGCTAAATGACTCCTGGTCTTTAGGTCGACTTAACGCTAAGTTGATTTGCCAAGTCAACCTAAAGCCGGTGTGGCTACTCTAAGTTCACTTATTACAAGAGTCGACCTAGGGCTTGGGACCAGGGAACCGTGACTCCCTGGCAGAAGGGAGTTGCGGCTCATCCCAGAGACAAGGAAGCCTTGCTCTCTTCTCCCTGGGACCCACACGGGTCCCGGCAAGAAGGGAGCCCTGCTCTCTTCTCCCCAGAGCCACAGCTCCTTTCGTGCCGGGACCCGCGGCTTCCCAGCAGAAGGGACCCGCGGCTCCCTTCTTGCCAGGACCTGCGGCTTCCTGGCAGAAGGGATCCGTGGCTTCACAGTAGAAGGGACTCGCGGCTTCCCGGCAAGAAGGGAGCCACGGGCCATTGGCCTTTTTGGCAGCAAGAGCACACTGTTGACTCAAATCCAGCTTCCCATCCACGATAACCTCCGGGTCCTTTTCTACAGTGCTGGTAGCCAATCATTCCCCAGCATGTAGCAGTACATGGGATTTTTCTGTCTTAAGTACAGGACTTTGTACTTGTCCTTGTTGAATTGTGGGCACCAGAACTGGTATAAGTATTTCAGCAGTAGCCACACTAGTGTAAAATACAGGGTTATAAACATAGTGGTAAAATAACTTCTCCTCCTCAAGATTCTCATTTGTGCATCCTGGGATCATTTTAGCCTTTCTGGCTACAGCATCACAGTGGGAGCTGAGGTTCAACTGTTTATACACCACAACACCCAAATCTTTTTCAGAGTCACTCTATCCCATGATACAAGTCTATCTAAATAAGCACTTTGCCTGTGTTTTTAATTAGGGTGATGATGATCTTGGGGATAGAGGTAGGGTAGCTAATGGGAATGAGGAGATAGAACTGGACGTCACCATATCTGAGGTAGAAGCCAAACTCAAGCTGCTTGATGGGACTAAATCTCCATCCGAGGATATTAAAGGAACTGGGGCAGGAAATTGCCAGCCCATTAGCAAGGATTTTAAATCAATCTGTAAACTCAGGGGTTGTACCATATGACTGGAGAATTGTTAATACAGTTCCTATTTTCAAGAAAGTGAATCAAAGTAAGCCAGATAACTACAGCCTTTTAGTTGGACCTCAGAAGTAGCAAGGTCTTGGAGAAAAAATTGAAAGAGAAAGTACTTAGAATAACTGGGATAAATTACAATTGGCTTTACAAAAGGCAGATCATGCCAGACCAACCTGGTATCCTTTTTTGAGAAGATAACAGGTTTTGTGGATAAAGGGTATGATGTAGAGTAGACCTAATTTACTTAGATTTCAGCAAGGCATTTCATACAGTTCCACATAGGGAATTATTAGGTAAATTACAAAAGATGAGGATTAATATGAAAATAGAAAGATGGGTACGGAATTGGTTAAAGGGGAGACCACAGCAAGTCAGACTGAAAGGTGAACTGGCAACCTGGAGGGAAGTTATTAGTGGAGTTCCTCAGGGATTAGGTTTAGGATTGACTTTATTTAACCTTTTTGTTACTGACCTTGCCACAAAAAGTGGGACTGTGCTAATTAAGTTTGTGGATGACACCAAGTTTGGGGGTATTGCCAATACAAAGGAGGATCAGGATATCATACAGGAAGATCTGGATGACCCTGTAAACTGGAGTATTAGGAATAGGACGAAATTTAATAACAGGAAGTGGAAGGTCATGCATCTAGGGACAAATAATTGTTTTTCCTGCAAGGTGGGGACGCATCAGTTGGAAGTAGTGAAGAAGGGAAAGGGAGCTGGGAGTACTGGTTGATCACAGGATGACTACAAGCCGCCAATCTGATCTGTCTGTGAAAAAAGATAACGAGGTTGTTGGATGCATCAGAAGAGGTATTTGCAGTAGAAATAGAGAGGTGTTAGTACCCTTATATAATATTGCATATCTGGAATACTGTGTGCAGTTCTGGCTCCCCATTTTTAAGAAAGATGAATTCAAACTGGAACAGGTGCAGAGAAGGGCTACAAGGATGATCCGTGGAATGGAAAACCTGCCTTATGAGAGAAGATTTAAAGAACTGGCTTGTTTAGCCTAATCAAAAGAACGTTGAAGGGAGATATGATTGCTCTCTAAAAATACATCAGAGGGATAAATACGAGGAAGGGAGACCAATTATTTGAGTACAGCACCAATGTGGACACAAGGGCTATATCTACACTAGAAAAGTTAAGTCGACGTTATTAAGTCGACTTAAAGTTGACCTTATTAAGTCGACTTAACAAAGTCGACTTAACTTTTCTAGTGTAGATATAGCCCCTTGTCGACCTTATTGAGTTGACTTAACGCTTTAAGTCAACTTAACAAGGTCAATTTAGGAGCTAATCACCATCCACACTGGCTTTAAATCGACTTGAGGAAATGCTTAAGTCAACTTAATAAAAGTCCAGTATGGATGTGGCTTTGTTTAGGACATCTTAAGCCTCTTTACATCGACCTAAGTTACCAATGTAGATGCACCCAAGAACAAATGGATACAAACTGTCTATCTGTAAATTTAGGCTTGAAATTAGACCCAGGTTTCTAACCATCAGAGGAGTAAAATTCTGGAATAGACTTCCCAGGTGAGCTGTGGGGGCACAAAACATAATTGCCTTCAAAACTGAACTCAATACATTTATAGTGAGGACAATATGATGGATGGTCTAGTTTGGCAATTGACTGAGTTTTGACTACTGCTGGTGAATATGCCAGTGGCCTGAGAAGGGAAGTTAGATGGGGTGGATTCTGAGTTATTAGAATTCTTTCTTGGGTGACTAGCTGGTGAGACTTGCCCACATGCTCAGGGTTTAACTGATCACCATATTTGGGGTCTGGAGGGAATTTTCCCCAAGGGCATATTGACTCGAGCTCTGGGGGTTGCGGCGGGGGGGAGGGGGGAGAGAAGGAAGTACGTCTTCCTTTGTAGCATGGGGCATGGCTCACTTGCTGGTGGATTCTCTGCACCTTAAAGTCTTTAAATCATGATTTAAAGACTTTAATAACTCAGTCATAGGTTAGAGGTTTATTGCAGGTGTGGAAGAGTGAGGTTTTGTGGCCTGCATTGGGCAGGAGGTCAGACTAGATAATCATATTGATCCTTCTGACCTTGGAGTCTATGGGTCTAAGTCCTCTATCCTGTAAGTATGGTCTACATTCTTTGTTTCTAGATGTATACATTTACATTTAGCCATATTAAAATGCTTATTGAATGCTTGCACCATTTTACAGGCAATCCAGGTCATCTTGAATCAGTAACCTGTCCTTTTCACTATTTACTGTTCCCCATTTTTGTGTGTCACATGCAAATTTGATCAGTGATGGTTTTATATTTCTTTCAGCTCAGTGATAAAAATGTTAAATGGCATAGGGCCAAGAACTCATCTCTACTGGACCCCAATGGAAACACACTACTCAATGACAATTCCATGTTTACAGTTACATTTTGAGACCTATCAGTAAGCCAGTTTGTAATCCATTTAATGTTTGTTATGTTAATTGTGTATTGCTCTAGATTTTTAATCTAAAAGTGCAGTACTATGTCAAATGACTTACAAGTTTGGCTGATAAAGATAATAATGCTGGTAAGGGCCTCAAAAAGAGGTAACAATTTACTTACAGAATCAGTTTCCATAAGTTCCATGTTTATTGTCATTAAATTCATTACCCTCCTTTAATTTCATGTTCCCATACTTTCAGATGAATGATTGCAATAGGTTCATAATATGAGGAAGCATACTAGGCAACTGAGCCAGACTCCTTGGTTTTGAAACCCCCTGCACCCTTGTTTTGCTGAGTGTCCTTACATAAATAGCTTAATCTTTCTTTTGGCCAGATTCATTGTTGACCTGCACCTTGTGTAACCATTTGAACCAATGCAAAGTGAGTGTAAAATTCTATTGTTCTAATTTTTGCAGTGTTTTTCATTAACTTTGCAGTAATTGAACAAATGTCAATCAGACTCTGCATCTGTTTTCCCATCAGTAAAATGGTGCTAATTCTTATGTGTTGTGAATATGTTTGCTCAGCACTTTGCTCCTTATTAAATTGGATACATAACATAAAATGAATGATACCTAACTGCAGACATAATTGCAGCGGTAGCAAATGATCCAGCAGTAATGCATCTTTGTGGTAAAGAGAAAGAGACTGAAGAACTTTATGTGCTGTGCCCTTACCGCGGTTCGGATTCCCTCTCCAGGTTTAAGGCAGCAATCTCAAGAAGGGAAAATAGTTGCCAGAGTGATAGTAAATTAGTTTAACAATAAACATGCAGCAGAAGATTCCTTCATTACAGCATGGCTTTTCTGTTGCTGCAGGGTAGTTGGGAAAGCTACTTGGAAGCAGTCAGAAATGTCTTGAACTGTGATGGAATCCAGTAACTGAAGACTGAATTTTGCACTTAGCATTTTTGGAGCAATGAAGAATTAGAAGAAAGTGAATGTAAAACAAATATGAGAGACAATCATGAGTAAAATCAGAAATATAAGTGCAGGGCAAACCATAGCTAGTTCTCTAGCAGACTTCAGGCTGCTATCCCATTGCCTAGCCAAAGAGAGCTCATCTAAGACATATGGAGGTTATGGATCACCATTGATATACCACAGATGGCAATTAAATAAAGCATAATTTAAGGTAGAAAGCTCAAAATGGGCCAGATCCTCAGCTAGTTTAAATTGGTGTTGATTCATGGAAGTCAGATCTACAAAAATTTGTATTTAGCTAAGGATCTGACCCTATTTGTTAGCTTCTGAGCTCCACCCAGTTTGGACTGATTGTAAATGAAGTATGGGAAGAAGATGGCTCTAAGCAACCTTTCCATTCCCCTTATCCTGGACAATCTGGGAGAAAAAATGGCCCCCAACTTAACTTAGAGCAGTTTATAGGTTGCTGAAATTCTGCTAGGCCCAGCAGCCCCACAGAACTCAATCAATAACATACAGAGGCGCTCAGAGTAAAGCAGTTGAACAATATTTCAGCTACAAAGGAAGATTGGGAAAAGAGATTACGAAGAACGGTTTTATGAGGAAGGCAGAGGAGAAGCTTTCAGGAAACTTAGGACCTATTCAAAGCTTTGCCAGAGACTTTCCATTTGACAGAGGTCAAACACTCTTGAAATCTATTAGCTCAAACTTTTTCAAGATGCTCAACTAACTTTGGTAGTCTGTTTTTCGGTTTATGTTTGAATCTCTAAGGACATGATTTGTATAGGTGCCATTTTGTTTGCTCACCTTTCTTCTCTGCTGCCACTGTAAAAAATACCATTCCAGTTTTGCTGCCCCATTACATCTTGAGTTCGTCATAGGATATAAAGTCCTATTGGTTCTCTGTGAAGAGGAATATCCACTATTAGCACTGCCTGTGATCAGGCAGGTCCATGGAAAACTTTTTTCTTTCCAGGCATGCCCCTCTTTACAGCCAAACCAGCACTGCAAAGTTCTATGCAATCAGTGACTCAACCGTCCAGCCAGGTCATGAGTTCAAGCCCACACCTCACAAGGTATATGAAAGGAATCCAAGAACTGAGTAGCTTTCTGCGTTAGGCAAATGGTCCCAGGGTTCCTCTGGAGTCAGGATCTCAGGAATGTGTGGGTGAGGTCAGACTGGATGATTTAAGAGGTCTCTTCTGGGCTTAATGCTTATGAGTCTGGAGTTAGCCTTCCCTCAGAGAGATTCTCTATACCAAGGATAGGATTCAGTGATTAGCTCTTCCTAAGAGGTTGATAGGAGAGCTCAGGCCCATGATTTTGATCCAGGGCCCAGTGGTAAGCAGCTAAATCCTACACCCCAGAGTGCTATGAAGCTACCTCCCTGGATCACTTCCTACCAGTCTGCTCTCTTCACAATAGGTTCTCAAAGAATTGGGCAAGAAGAGAAGCCTCTGGACTTCAGAGTGTCACTGGGTTTGTCTTTGTTCACTTGGCAAGGTCAGGAATCAAGAGTTCCTTCCCACGAGCTCAGATCATAAGTCAGCTCACCTCCCCTGCCTGTTTGCTATTGTCCCCTTTTAAGATCCTCCTCCAGTCTGTGAAAGTTTTGGAGATATGGCAGGGTAAAGCCATCTGGACCAGAACAGCTCTTTAAACTCCTTCCTTTCTAAGATTGAATTGATACCTCCCTCAGAGTCTCCAAGCTCTATCAACTCTTCTTTCAGGCCCGGAAAATCTAATTATGTTTTTACCAGGCTTATGGAATCCTTTTCTCTTCACTGATATCTGAACTTTGGATTTTCAGGATTTTTGGTTTGGGTTTGTTTCCCCCCCCCCAAGTTTTAACTACGTTTGCCAGTTCTTCCCCTCGTCGCCACCCCTCTTCCTTCCCCCGCCCCCCTCCGGTAGGGAGCTCCTACAGTCATAGAATACCTTTATTTATCTAATGCATAATATTTCCCTAGAAAGAAGTTCCCTATTCTGAGTTGTTGATGTTACAGATTTCTCAATTTTATAAAAGTCTTTTCCCAGCTGTCATTATTGATGCACCTTATCAGAGTCTTCTGTGTCGTCTCCTGTCTTTTTTCACAGAACAAATATCCTGACACAAATGGATCTGTGAACTACTGTGAAAACAGAACGTTTATTTCACCTGTCGGAGTTCATATCTCATCTGGAGTTCATATCACATTCCTTTCTGAGGTACATGATCAACAGAACAAAGGCCTTTTCTCAAGCCCTTCAAAATCAATAGGAGTTTTTCCATTGGCTTCAATGGGCTTTGGATGAACCCCAGCTGGGAAATTGGACTGTACATGTACCATAACTATGACTCAGCAACCAATCTGAAGGCAAAACAGTATATTTTTCTTCATTCAATCCTGGTTATAATCATATGGGTTCAATATGATTTCCCAATGGATTTTATTTGCACAATATGAGGTTGTACACTAGAGATAAGCTACTTAATTATGTCCATATGCAAGTTCCTGGCAATAAATACAAGTGTCTACGTGCTTTGGGTAACTGAAGTTGTTCTGCATAACTTGAAAGTAAGTTGCAATCTTCATCTTGTGTTATGACATTCTGGACAATATTGGCCTAGCAAGATTGACTAGCCGGTGTTAAAGAAATGCAACTTAACCCTATGTAATCAGGTTTTAGCAAGACATTTATTCCAGCATGCAGGAAGATAGTCTGTTAACAACACAGAATGTCTGTGCAGTTAAGTGAGCTCTGCTCACAAGCAGATTTTGCAGGTATTTATAATGATAGACAGTTAACATTTTTGCTCATTAGGTGTAAATGGAAGGTAACAAACTGGTTAAAACAGGAAAACAGTTCAGAGACAGCTTATCTTATTTAGAGCATTTTAACCTTGAGAGGCCAGTTGTTTTTTCTTTCCCTTCTCAGACTATTCCATCTTTATCTTTACACTTCCCCCATTCTTCTATAAGTCATGCTGTTGCTGAGCAAATTTGAGGCCTGCAAGGTTTGTTTCTATACCTGTCAATTCCAAGTGGCGCATTACCCAGAAAACCTCAAACCAAGAAGACCATATGATGAAGATGGAGCAGGCTGGCTACAGGATTTATTTCAGATCCCCTCTCCAGTGTGACCTTCATTTTGTTTAATGGAAGATATGTGGGATTTCAAAGATAAACTGCACAACTCCCGATAAAATCAATGATAGCTATTTCAGTGGGTACTGCATGTATTAATCAGAGAGCAAAATTTAACTCAAAACATTTTACATGCCCACAGATCATCTTACCAAATAGGGCCAAAAAATTGCACATACTCTAATCAGTATAGATGGGTTCTCTCCAAAATGTTTAGAGATGGGCCATATCTTAGGTATTCATAAATCACTGTAGGTCTATTGACATTATTGGGATTATACCTGTTTACACAGGCAGAGGATCTGGCCCTCAGTGTTGTTCAGATGACATCCTTACCTACAAAATCAAGTATGCAAAACTGGCCTTGAAAGCCTTTTCAATATCATTCTTCTTGTTTCCAGTTATAAATGCCATGGGAACAGCATCTCCAGCTATTTGGTGTTTCTGCTTTTGATCATGTCTGCAGAAAAGAATGGGGGTGAAAGTTTAACCAAATTTCATCAGACATACAAGTCTGATTTGATTTTTATTCTGATGACTTGTCCCAAGGTCAGTAGTGAAATCAAATCAAGACTAGACTACAGGTCTGGGAGTGCCTGAGTGAAATCCTAGTCTCTTTGAAGTCAATGGGAGTTTTACCACTGACTTCAGTGGATCCATATTTCACCCTATGACTGGTGTGTTGCCCAAAAGACCATGTTCTCTTCCTTAGAAGGAATAGCGGTGGAGAAGAAGAGACATATTCTACCTGATGTATGTTACCTTTATTATTCTGAAATTTTTTGAGCTAAATTCTGCTTTAAACCCAAATAACCCCATGGAAGTCAGTGAACTTGCACAATTGTAAATGACAGGAGATGATGGCTCAACAAATGTGGTTCAGATAAAAGCTGCCATCATAAAACATGCATTCAAAGAAGAAGACACTGAGTATATCAAGTGTGAAAACACTTTTAGAAGCATTTCTTCAAGGATCGACACAGTATAGGTCTGAAATATGCTGAGTTGTTGTAATGGCATATTCTTAGGTCTGTTAATCTGAAAGGAGAGAAAAAGTAATAGGAAATATATGCCAAGCATATGCAGAAATAAAAACATTTCCAGACTGGAGCTTCCTTATTTTTTTTGCATCAGTCCTAGAAAAATATATATTTTGGCCAGCAGTCTTTGCCTGAACCCTCATCTTGAGTAGACTTTACTGAAGAAATGTAGAGTCAAATATAAGCTGCTGCAGTGTTGATGACTGCTTTGGCTTATGCCTCTTATGAATATGGCTAGTAGCAAATAAGACACGGAACAAGTAACAGCAGCATGAGTTAAAGGGCACTCAGTTGAACTGTGAGTGTGAAGTCAGTAGAAGCCATGTAAAAAGTTGAATGTTAGGCTGAAGTCTGAAGCCAGCCACGGATTTCCATATGTGTGTCACAGCTTTAAACGGAATGTATTTTTCACTCCTAGGTAACATAGCAGATTTTTTTTTTTAATGTATAACAACTACAACATGCATTGGCCATACGAAGTACAGTTTAGCTAAATATACATAACAGCATGCAGTTCCAAATTCCATATAAATCTTTAGTGCTCTGTTGTGGAGAAAGATACACATGATCTAACATAGCATTTCAAAGATACAGAATTTAATAAGTGCAATAATAACTATCAAGCCTGATTTTCTTTAAAAATGTTATTTTTACCATGCAAACAGAATGTAGTTTTCCATAGCGTTTCTGATTAAAATGCAGATAGTTGTGAATAATTAAACTCATATTTTGAATGTGACAGCTTTCACTTAGAAGAATGCACAAGGGGAAAACGGGTTTATCTAGAAAAGGGACGTGTCTGAGCACTTATCTGTAATATGAATTGGTGGGAAGAAATGCTAATCATTTTGGAAGTGAGCATGCTGCCTTCTATCCTGAAGACGTTCCTAATCTAATATCAGGGGCACATCTGTATTCTGTGCAGAACAGAAGCTACTGTGCATGCCAGTATGTGCCCTGATATCAGATCTGAGATAAAAATTAAATGCTGACTGTTGACTGTGTTTTCAGTAACACCTGATAGTCCACTGTCTCTACCAGGCTATTGTTTGGATTCTATGACTGCATATTTTTCCTGTAATCCAGATGGTCTTTATTACAGTCTGGCTTATTGTGGCAATAGGAAAACATGACCTTCATTTTCATGAAGATATGCCGCTTTCTTAACTCTGCACTGTGAATATTATATTGTATTTTTTATTTCCTTATTTTTTTTTCTTTCTGTCTTTCTTTTTTTTTAATCTAAAGTGAGATTGTGTTGGAAAGGGCCTTAGAATCAGGAGAGCTATATTTTAACTTTGACTCTGACAGTGACTTTCTCTCTCATCTTGGATAAATTCTTAATCACTCCCTGTTCATCAGTGTGTCTATTGAAAGGGGTGTACAAATCTATGCCGCGGTTTCCCTGTTTGTAAAATGGGGGTCAAAATATCTACTTCATAAGGTTTGCTGTTTAAGATGCTTTGGAAACAGAAAACATGATTATAATACTTGTTTTCTTTAGGTATAATTATACCAACAAACTTAACTGTATATCTTTGCATATTGAAGAGACGTCCACAAAGGGTTAACTAAAGAAGCACATCACATATAAGAAAGGGTGTTGCTCCTTTTCACACATGCAAACTTATTGAATTTATGTAACCCCCTTTTCTTTTCACTTATTTCCTGGTGTTCAGCCCAAAACACTTTATTGCTGTAATGTCAGCTACTGGTTCTACTTACTCCAAGTTGATATGGAAATATTCCCAGACCAGGTGGGAGTATAAAACCTTAAGTGACTTCACAGAGGTAGTGGCTACTTCAGCACACTAGAGGGAATACAGGAAATTGCTAACTATGCTCAGTAGCTATTTTGAAGCTGGTATGGAAGGCTTCATTGAGGGAAACATTCTTGCACGTACACATATACCCTGCCATATCATTAGTTAGAAGCTAGAAGCAGCTGGCAAATCCGTAGATCATTCTGTACCAGTCAGATCCAGATCTTCATGAAAAGATAGGGCTGCCTCGGGTAACCCAGATGCAATCTCTGAGTTGAATCTCAATATAGTTTCCTGTAAATTTACAGAAGTCAGCAGGATTGACACTGGAAAAAACATTATAAAGGAGAAATTGCAAATTGGAGGCCAAATGTCTTCATGAGCTCAGTTGAACATCACTGAGCCAAAGACAGTGTATGAGCCAAACAGCTACAGTAATTGTCAGGTTTTTTCTTTCTTATTTGAAGTTGCACATATGCTCGAGAGTGCAGATGCTGGACCAACTGGTTATGTAGCACAGCTAAATATTTTTATTTAAGCGTCAAGAGAATACCCAGAGTGAGCCTATGCAAAAGCAGAAGATCTCTGTCAAATGCCCCAATCCCGCTATTTAATTTGTAAGGTATCATAAAGAAATATATATTTGGGTTTTGGCCCTGTGTTAGATTCTTCATTTTAAATGAAAATAACAAATCTCTAGTTAGTGCTGTTACTCTAGCATCATAACTGCTGTGCTGAAAAGTTTATCTTTGGCATGTTATTCAAAAAAAGGGACCCTGAAATGTGTTAATTGTGTATATGTGCAAAACTGTCTCATAATCATGGGCACTGGATTCCTAAAAAGAGAAAGAAAGTGAATTCTATTATAAGTTTGACTTTTAGTACTTAGACTGAGTTCCTATAAAAAACCATCAGTAGTCTTTTGCAAGGATAGGAATTAATGGTCTGTGCAAATACTTAGAACATAAGAACATCAAAATGACCATACTGGGGTCAGACCAGTGATTCATCTAGCTCAGTATTGTGTCTTCTGACAGTGGCCAATGCCAGGTGCTTCAGAAGGATGAATAGAACAGATAGTCTTCAAGAGATCCATCTCCTGTTGCCCATTCCCAGCTTCTGGTAAACAGAGGCAAGGTGCACTTCACAGCATGGTTTTGCATTCCTGCCCATCCTGGCTAATAACCATTGATGGACCTATCCTTCATGAACTTCTCTAGTTCTTTTTCGAACCCCTCTATAGTCGTGGCCTTCACAACATATTCTGGCAAAGAAGTCCACATATTGATTGTGCATTGGGTGAAGAAATACTTCCTTTTGTTCCTTTTTAACATGCTGCCTATTAATTTCATTTGTTGACCCCTTGTTCTTGTATTAGGAGGAGTAAATAACATTTCCTTATGTACTTTCTTCCCCCCAGTTGTGATTGTATAGACCTCTATAGGAATTCTGTAGCATAGAATTGGTAAGTAAATTGACTTACTTCCCTTCTCCATATATTACATTTGCACCAGGAGCTATCGTCTATTGCCTTAAGTAAGAATTAATACAATTAATTGAAATGCTAAATGAATCTGTTGTGCTCTCCAGGATTCCAAACTTAGTAGTGAAGTACTAAGAATGGTGAGTGTTCTAAACAGACAAGAAATCTAAGTTGTTCCTAAGAAGTAAAAAGTCACACTTACTATTATTGAAAAGATGTGTGGCATGGAAGTATCTAGCCTCAAATAATGAGATCCTCAGCTAGCATAAATTAGTTTATTTCCATCAACTTCAACATAGCTGATCAGGTAGGTCAATTTACACCAGTTAAGGATCTTGTCTGCTACACTAGGTGGCTGAAGAAATGATGATGAGGTAAAGAATTCTTTGCCATTAGTGACTTATCCAAGTAAAGGCCACAGAAGTGACAACAAAGGCCTCATCTACACTAACAGCAGCAAATTCGCTGCTGTCAGATCGATCTTTGTGGATCGATTTAGCAGTCAGTTAAGATCCACTGAGTCGATCCTGAAATCAACTTAATAAAATCACCCCCTCAAGTGACATAGTGCTGCATCGATGGGGACGCTATAGTGATTGGTGCAGTGCAGTGAAGATGCCACACTGAAGGGGAGTTAGGAGTTAGGAAGTCAACAATTCATTGAAACAAAACCAAAAATTCTTCTTGAAGTGGTCAGTTTCAGTGACTCTCCTGACTAGAAAGATTTTTGGGAACATAGTTTCGAAATTGTAAAAAAGACCTGTTCCACATTTTCGAACTCCAGGCTTTCAATTTTTCAAGTCAAAATAAAAATAAAACATTTGAAACTATAAAAACATTTTGACAAACCCAAACCCAAAATTTTCAGCTGGTGAAGATATTTAATAGTGTAACTCTTTGTCCTGATTCAATAAGGGAAAATTTTTAGAATTTTCAACATTTTGCACAGAATGAGAAAACCATTTCCCAGTGAGCTGTACTCTACACAAAAACCCATAATTACAATTTTGTGACAGGATGCACATTTATGCACCTGTAAGGCATGATCTATGTAACTTTTCTGTTCAGTTTTGCAATGTAATTGTGTGATTTGATGCCAAATATGCCATACCAGGTTTCTTTGTGAATGATCATGACATATTCTACATAATTACCATGGTGCCTTGTTTCCTACAGCAACATATGTGTACAGATGTGAAGCATGTTACAGGGTTCAGACTCTCAGGACTAACTCTAGCACGGAAGCTGGAGGCTTACATGACAAAGGAAATGCAAATTCCCTCCCTGACTTAGGTAGAAGTGTAGAGAATCACACAACAGCACAGAGGGGGAGGGACTGTGAGTTTAAAAATCAAAGACAGACCATTTGGGGAGAAGCCGCAGGCTTTTGCCTGGGAGACTCCATCTTGCAACTTTCTGCACCTTCAAGCAAGATCTGGGCCGTGCCTTGTAAAAGGCAAAGAATGGCTGTAAAACACTGAACAGTTGAACACCTTGCACATAATCTTGGACTATGAGGTCAGTTTATATAGAGATGTTAGTTAAGTGTGCGGTTTATACCTTTTATTTGATAGGGGTCACTCTTGACTCATTTATATTATGATTCTGCCTTGAATGGCTATTTTCTTACTTGTAATTGTACTCTGATCAATAAACTAGTGTTTGTTTTATGTAAAGCTCCACTGTCTTTAGAGGGTGTGGATGTGGAAGGCTGGGCACAATCCACTTCTTTGTTAAGTAGTTGAACTTGAGACTATGGTGGTTGGGAGAGGGTCTCAATCCTTGTAAGACAGTGGCTCCTGGTGTGGTATCTGGGGGTGGGAGTGCTCGCTTGGAGATCGACGCCTGTGTAGCTACTGGATTTACACCCTCTGCTGGGACCAGTTACAAACTGGTGGCTGGTGTGGACTGACTCAGGAGCGAAAGGTCACCCAGCAGTGCAGGGTGACTTGGGGTTCAAGAGTGGGGTTCGAGGGGTCACAGTGGCACACCAGACTGGATCTGGGGAGTAGCCTGTCACAAAGGTCGTCTCTTGTTGGCAGTAGAGAGAGTGAGAAGAGAATGGGTATGGTAACTACACAACTTCAGGTCAGGAGAAATACTATTGATCAGTGTTTCTTAATTGGTGGGTCACAGCTGCCATGGAGGGGCCACCTAGGGCAATCATGGGTGTTCAAGGTAGTGAAAATGTAATTACAATCTAAAGCAAAGAAAATCTCACTCCTGGCACAGCCTTACTCTTCAAGGTTAAGTGTTCTTTCTCAACCACTTGAAACAAACACATGCATTGTTATGTTTTTTACTCTTCTACATTAGATGTAAGGTGGGGGTCATTTTTTATTTTTACTTTGACAAGGGGGTTGCCTATAGGATGTTAGTCAGATTGGAGACTTGATGCTGCCCATGACCATTGGCTTCACAATTGAACTTTGTTAAGGCAAACTTTTAATTCTAGCAAACAAACCTGCTGTCTCTTTGGAGTTTATTTTGCATGTTTATACAGTTTACTATATGGATTCATTTTAACACAGAGCTTGAGCAAAATTCTGCCCTTGTTTACACTGCTGGAAATCTGAAGAAGCTCAAGGTATACCTAAGTAACCCAAATTAAAACATGGCTTTTCATAAGGAATTTAAGACATATCCCCAGAAATGATCGTCACAGTGAAGCTATAGTGAGTTCTAACCTTGGTGTTGACAACGACTTCCTGTTCTATGTGTAAATAATAATAATTTTACAACATAACCCATCCATTGGAACAGCTTACCAATGGCTGTGGTAAATTCCTACCATTTGAAGTTTATAAATCACGATTGGATATCTTTCAAAAGAAATTAGTCCAATAAAAGATATTACCTCACTCATCTCATGTCTCAAAGGATACGCTATAGTTTAACCACAAGATTGTAGGTTTTTTGAGAGAAATTCTATGCCTATGTTATGCATGGTCTAAATTATTATAATAGTCCCTTTGGACTTTAAAATCTGTTGGAGATCTTCACCCTCTCTCCATCCAAGGTACAAGGTTTGGAATAGTGTATAGTACTTTAAATGCCTCAGTTTTGGCTAGAGAAGTATTACTTTGGTGCAGGCACTAAGGAAAACAGCCATTTGAGGACCCCTGTCATATGAAGGGTGTTGAGGTGCGGGGCTACAGCAGGGGCTGCCATGCCTGGGAGGTTCTAGGCAGTGCTGTGGCCTGAGGAAGCGGCTGTAATTTAGACAGCCCTCCAGAAGTATCTCAATTGAGTTGTGCCATTCTGCAGCCCTGGATGCAGGATTGGGAGGGGCAAAGGTGAGCTACGCTTTCTGTATTGTTCCTCTTAAAAACACAGCGCAGACTTTTGCCGTCTGGATCTATAAGACATTTATGTTTACTTGTAAGTTATTTCCACATGAGAGCAAACACAGTCTGTAAATTTCTTGGAACCAGCCTAACAGTTAAATATATTCTTGCAAATTGTTTTTAAAATGTATATTTTGTTGTCACCCTGCTCCATAGGAATGGGTCATATTTAAGCAATTTATATTGTGTGTGTATTTCTAAAGTCCTTCCTTATTTTAATTATACAAACACATGTCCAACTTACAAAGCATCTAACAGACTGGAACTAGTCCAGAAGAGTCGTTCTGAGCTGTCTGGGAAACAGAATGTATATATTTATTAAATATATATTATTTACTTAGTGAAGGCTTCTGATCTTCCTTGTAAATTCATCTTTATAGAAACGTTTTAAATGCACGTTTGCTCACATGCTAGCTGTAAAATATCTGTCTTGTGAATACCACACATGTAGGCACACGGGTAAAATTCATAGGAGATATCTTTGAAGTGTAGTTGCTGGGCATATGCCAGAGCCACTTTTCAAAGTAAGAAATATAAAATGTCAACAATTTTTTTTTCAAAGCGCTAGAGTGATCATTTAGGGCCTATATCAAAGTGATCATGTATTTGACTCACACAATTAAAATCAAAGTCATTTTGAAATAATGCAAACAGGAAAAGTATCCAAAGAAAATAAATGTCTATTTTATTTGTGCTTATAAGCAGAATTTTTGTAGCTAGAGGATCAAGTTTGCCCCAGGTTTCATAGCTTGCTCATGCCACACTGAAGCTTACATTGAAACATAAAATATCACCCATCTCTGTGGGAGAAGAGCTCTGCATAAAGATGAATGTATTTATCCTGATGATACTGGAGTGACCATGGGGAGAATCATCATCCCCAATTCACAGCTGAGGAACTAAGGCAGAGAGACTATACCTACACTTAAAAAGTTAAGTAGACTTTGTTAAGTCGACTTAACGAGGTCGACTTTAAGTTGACCTTGTTAAGTCAACTTAACAGTAGAGATAGCCATTATACTGGCTTTAAATTGACTTAATAAAGTCGATTTAGCACTAATCCCCGTCTACACTGACTTTAAGTCAACTTAAGGAGTCCACTTAAGGCTTAAGTCGACCTAAAGAGGTGGTGTTATTAAGTCAACTTAAGCTCTCCTTAAGTTGACTTAAGGAAATGCTTAAGTCGACTTAATCAAAACCCAGTGTGGACGTGGCTTTGTTTAGGTTGACTTAAGCATCCTTAAGTTGACCTAACTTGCCAGTGTAGATGTATCCAGAGATACTATCCCAGATCCCCAGAAGTAGTTAGGCATCTGACACCCATTCAAATCAACTGGAGTGAGGGGCCTTAATGCTTGTGAAGATCCATGACTAAGTGATTTTCCAGTGTCAAAAAAAAAATACCTGTGGCAGAGTCAGATCTCTGAAAACTTAGTCCAATGCCTTAACCATGAGACTATCCTTCCTCTCTTGGTGGTGTAAAGCTTTGACATTAAAGAATTTACTCTTATGTAACACTGTTATAAAGGATTGGAAAAATTAAGTCCTTCAGGCTTAAAACTTCCACTGTCCTTCAGGTGTTTTCTTGCCCTACAAGGTGAATTCCATTAAAGAATTTCTAAAGAGTTTCTATAACTAAGACAGCCTCCTTTTGATGGAAACTTGGAATTTTAAGGCTATGGAACTAGGCTTCTGAAATTTGGGGGATATTTGCAAATTTGCAAATTTTCCAAATGACTCTTGCTATATAACGGGCTGAGCCAATACCCCATTTCCAAACATCTGTGAATACTGGGGTATTTGAAATCCAGAAGCAAATTTTGCAACTTGAACCATACTCTAATATAAACAGCAGCCTATCAGAATTGGGGTTATAAATAAATATGGATACTTTATATTCTAAATGTCCTTTCAGCAATAGCATTAATGTCATTTCTATGGCTTTTGCTCTTAGGAACAGTAATTAAAAGTCAGTGTGTACAGTTATGCATCAGATGGAGAAAATATTGAATTATAGGAGCCAAGAGATTATATGGAATATAAATTGTGTCTAGACCCACTGACTTCATGCAGTCATTGTTGTGTTATATCACTTAAGTTATGATATTGTGTTACCATGTATCATAGCAACCATTTAGGTTGCTCCGGAAGGGAAGAAATGCATATGAAGGAAAACAAAAATAAGTATGTATTGTATTGTACTGGACTTGAAATACCCATGGCCCTCGTGGAATCAATAAGTATGGAGAAACTTGGCTGTGTGTGACCAAGAAAATCAGAGAAATGGGAGATGAGAGACTCTGTTGAGCTGTGATGTCTACTCTGTTTTCCTATCAATGAAGAATTATTCTCAAAAGCATATCAGTGATGGGTCCAGCCTAGATGCAAAGGCATCAAGCAATAAGGCTTCCATATTGGAGGATATTCCATAGTGAATGTCAGGGATATTTTCTTGTTCCTCTTAAATCTCTCCTGTTACTTTTATCCCATTACCCCAAGTTATTATCTCCGGAGACCAAATTAGACAATTTCCCTTCCTCTATTAGTGTCCCCACCCTTCAACTACTTAATAACAGTTTTAACTTCCTCTGTAATAATTTATGCAAGCTGTACACATTTAAGTACTCCATCCCATCCCCATAAATCAAATACTCTAACTCCTTAACTATTTCACTTTCCATTTCTTTGATTTTCTTCCAGTTTGTTGTCATCTTACTTGTACCAAAGTGCCAAGAAACTGTATGTCATCTTGAAGATTTAGCCTTAGCTAGGATCCCAGGGCATATTGAGATAATAGAGAACGAAATGGTGGACAAAGCTAAAAATGTGAGCAATGGAAGGCTTGACATAGAAATACTCTTGAATAAACAGGAATTGAAAAGCCTCCTACAGAAAAATTTAAGAATGGAATGGCAAAGCATTTGATTAATGAAAAAAGAGGAAGATAATTTTTTGAATAGTGCTCCAGAGTTGAGGATAGCAACATACTTCAGGGCCTGGATAGGACTAACAAAGTCCTTCTATTTCAAATACTAACTGGCTATTATGGCTTAAAGAAAAATCTTTTTTGAATAAATTGACACAAAGATGGATTATGTGCACTTCTTAGGTGAAAAAAACAATTCATCACATTTTATGAGTATGTAAGGGCTTTGATAAAGGAAGGGGAAAGCTTTCTAAGGAATTCAAACATCTTTAGGTGATAAAGATTACAATATGTTATTTAGTAAAAACTCAGGGAAATGCAGTATTATTAAAAAGATGTTACATTCGCTGAAAGACGCAGAGCAGAATAAACCACTAAAGTATTGAGAAATTATAATTGGTGGTGACTACGGACTATTCAATCAAGTCTGTTTCACCATAAAAGAGAGACAAAAGAAAAGGGAGGAGCTTAGAGGGGGAGCTTGTTGGAAGAGAGAAAGATATGTGAAAGGCTCTGTTTGCTGTGGACCTGTGCTATATTTTGTAATTTTTAGAAATTGAGGATTAAAGGTAGACATGGTGGAAAAGAAATAAACTATGTATATTCGTGACTAGGTGCACATTTTCACTGATGGTGGCAAATTTACTCTCATCAGATCAATCTTTCCAGATCAATTCTGTGGTCCGTGGAGACCTGCTCAATCGATCTGGGAAATCAATGCATTAAAACCACCCCATCAAGTGGCGCAGCGCTGTGTTGAGGGGAATGCATTTCCCAGCTGCACAACACAGTGAAGAAACTACATAGAAGAGGAGTTACAAAGTTGATGGGAGTTATGTAAGCTACTCTGTATAGCTTGTGTAACTACCATTGACTGCTGCCAAATTTCTGGGTTAGTGTAGACCAAGGTCAAGAGACCACAAAAACAGGCAAGGAAGCCCTGCTCACAGTGTAGTTGAAGAAGCCCTCTATGACAGGGACATTAAGTTACATGTTGGTAAGTAGATATAAGGCTAACTGAAGTCAAAGCTAGTCATACTGGGGTGGAAGGACAGTCCATTGAGGTGAGATACAGTGAAAACTGGTGCCACTTATACACCAAGGAAGCATGTAATAGTAGTGTAAAGCATGTTGGAAGTGTATAAGGTGTAAATTAAAGTATGTTAACCCAACTTTACTTTTCTCTGGTGCATTGATACATGTGGCATTAAATTGTCCTTTCTCACATGCTGCTGTGCTCAAGGAGGTCTAAAAGACTCTGGTCAAGGGCGTTGACAACCATAAACACAACTTCTTAAGTTTGGGCTCTCTGATTCTTTCTGCTTCAGTCCAATTGATCCCTCACTACAATGTTTAAGCCTTAAATGTTGCACTCGGTATGATGTTTGTCCTTTAAGAAGAGTTCTTCCCACCTGGGAAACAAATAAGAGAAAAGGGCCCTCCAAGAGAAATTTCAATTTTGGCTCTGGTTATATGGGTTTTAAGGAGATTTTTTTCCCCATATGATTGTAAAGACACTTTTTTTTTCATTTAGGAGCATAGAAATTGCTAGACTAGGTCAGAACTGTGGTCTGTCTAGTCTTGTATTCACCCTTTGACAGTGGCCAGTACTTGATACTTCAACTGAAGTTGTAAGAACCACAGACTAGGCAGATGGGAGAGAATATCCTTCCTACATAGATCTCATTCTGATCTCTAACAGTTAAAGATTGGCTTATTTCCTGAAACTGAAGGGAATCTGAACCAATGGTTCTCTTTGCACCATGAAGTGGTACGGCTGTTCCATTAGTTTGCTGCATAAAGACCTGTCCTTGACAGCCAGACACTGTTAACTCCTGATGGCACATTTTAATGCTGGCTGCTAGGTTTAATGCTGCATGCAAAATTGTTAGTTTATTTTAAAATGGTTAATTTATCAATGTGCATTGTTCTCTCTTATTGAGTGATGTCAATAGGTTGATTCCTGGCTTGTGTTCAAGTCATTAGCATTAATGAATTATGAATATTACCACTAATTGCTGTGAAGTACATCTGGAAACAGTCTTCATGGAATTAGAAATAATTACCAATATCATCTGAGTTTACTAATTGTTCTCAGAATCTTAATTAAATATTCTGTGAATGAGTTTCAAAGTGTTATATTCTATTCAAGCAAATAAAAGCTCTAGAGATATCAGGGCAATTTGTGGACATATCCTTGCTGCTCTTTTTGTTAATGCCAACACACCCAGCATTGCCATTCCAAAGTACTGGGTATCTTCTTTCTATGCATCCCAAATTTAATATCCTGAAGAAACGTAAGGGTTGGTCTTGCAAACAATTATTCAGGTGTAGCTGTAGTAGCTTCAGTGGGATTTCTTACCATTCTTGTGAGTTACACAATCATGTCTGTAATTTTTTAATTAATGAGCAATCATCAGCATGGCTTTGAGTTATTGAGGCAGAGCATCAGCATGACGGGAAATGTCATACTCTTGTAGTGTGCCAGGCATCCAAGGGCAAGAGTGCAGCTTATGGGACATCCTTAGGGACATTAGGAAGCAAAAGACTTCTTCCTCACCCTTGCAAATCCTTCATGGATAGGATGGGGAGTGGGCAAAGCCTTGGTTCCACCCATTCTTAGTGCCATATCCAGCAGAGCTGAGCAAGCATGTAATAGATAATAAGCTATACTGATAAAAGCCATTAGCATTTACTCCTCCTTCCAATGTAGATACACAACACCCCTTGCAATGAACAGGATGTGTAGCTGCAGTCAAAACTCTAGTGATTAAATGTTTTGCAGTAAGGGCCAGATTCTGCTACCTTTACTCACACTGAGAAGCAACTCATTCTGTGGTTGCCCCATTCCATGTAAAGAACCACTTGGCATGCTGAGAGATGGCTCAATCTGGCCCTATATTGAAAAAGTTGTCAGGTAACATCCATGGTGATTATGGCTCTCCACTGGTTGCGATCAGCTGCAGGCATGTCCCAGGGCTATGGTGAGATTGTGACTTGCATGTGGAAGGGATGTAAAAAAAGCAACCCTTTCAGCCTTACTGGGACCTTGGCTATGGTTTGATGGAGTGAGATAGGAGCTATATACCCAATTACATTCCCCAAGAGCAGCTGTGCGGGAAATGGAACCCTGAACTTACTCTTGTTGTCTGGTAGTTTCAGTGTTCTTTGGTGCATTTTCCTTTTGGCCCTCCTAAACATTCGCACCGTGCATACACATTGCATATTATTTGCTGAAAGCGTTTCTCCCATTGGAAGGTCTTTGGAGCCTCGAGCTTTAGATGTTACACAACCCTGCAGTTCTATTTTTGTCATTAAGATGAGAGATGGCTAGATTACAGTATATTTCTGCAGATCTCTCAAAGCTGCAGCACGTCTTTAAGAAAACATATGGAAATAGTTATTTATAAATACAAGAAAGTACATTTACAAAGTTATTAAAAATAAATGGAAAACTCCATTCCTGTCCCGTACTGTCTCCCCAGCATGCTTTGATAAAGCATCCCACAATTGCATGGAAAGCATTTGAAGTACACCTTAAGTATTTGTAGTTGCAATGTTATCTTTGTTGCTGGGTGTTCCATCAGCGGAGAGTTTGGAAGCAGTACAAGAAAATAAAGGGGGACCCTGGGAGGTTGGAATTACTATGAAAGATCAAATTTTCAGCTCTGCCTTGCAAGATATTTGGTGATTTGTTTCCTCTGTAATCATGGCTGTATAACGAAAGTACAAAGTTGCTTTGATCTAAAATATTGCTATGGATTTAGTAATATATAACTGAATTTAACAGCACAGTGGAAACCTTTTATATAGTGAATTATTTTGTTTCTTTCTGACAGATAATTGCTCTTGAAGCAGAGGTCTACTATAAATCGAATTGTACTATACATATTTCAATGGAATAAAAATATGGGGGACTTTCATTCTACTGTGTTTTCAATATAAACAGGTTTTGTTCACTATGGCTATGTCTACACTTGAAAAGTTAGGTCGACTTTATGAAGTCGACTTAATAAGGTCGACTTTAAGTCGACTTAAAGTCAACCTTATTAAGTCGACTTAACAAAAGTCAACTTAACTTTTCAAGTGTAAACATGGTCCTGTTTTGGCCTTATTAAGTTGACTTAATGTTTTAAGTCGACTGAAAAAGGTCCAACTAGGCACTACTCCACATCTCCACTGGCTTAAGCCGACTTAATAAAGTTGACATATGCACTAGTTTGAATTAAAACAAGGTGTTATTAATTTGAACTAACGTTTCCTTAATTCGACTTAAGGAGCAGCTTAAGTCGAATTAAGGAAAGCCCAGTGTAGACGCAGAGTAAATTAAGTGGACTTAAGCCTCCTTACGTCGACTTAATTTCGAAGTGTAGATGCACCCTATGGCTCTGATTCCACAAAACTCTTAAGCATGTGCTTAAATTCCTTAACTTCAGTAGAACTGAATCATGTGCTTAAGTACTTTGCCGAATCAGGGCCAATAGATGGGTTCCTCTCTATAAGGGGTTTGAAGAAGTAAATCATACAAGGCCACACACTACCACCTTTACTCATCTTGAGTAGCACTTTTCTCCACAAGTAATCCTGTGGATTTAAATATGAAAGAGGGTACAAATGCAAAGGGGTACATTTGGCAGAATATGGCCAATAAATATAAGGGCCTATTTTTCCCTCCTCATTCTCATGAAGAGTTGCAATGATTCCTATGTCACTACTCATGAGAGTAAGGCTTACAGGATTGGGTCATAGAGTTGTGTAAACAGAAAAAAAAACAACAATGTTAGAGGAACTAGTCTTCACTACTGTGATATCCCCAAACTAATATGTTGGAATATATAACAAAGACTACACAGACGTACTCTATTAACCACTGTGTAGTTCACCTGATCTAATTGATTTGACTTTTGTCAATACATTTCACATATAATTTATTCACAATCCTAATATTTTTCAATGGTTCCAAAAAGTAATCAGAAAAAATAAGTAAATAAATATGGTAAGTTAAACTTCTTGTGATAGATCACGCCCATGTTTTTTCTGGGAAGGGGGTATTTCGCTCTGCTGACAGATGGTACCGACCTTAAAGCCCTTCTGGGTGAGTCCCAGGTCCACTCTAGGCGGCGTGGTCACTCTGCTTCCTGACCCAACAGCCCCTGAGCAGGGCTGGGATCTCTGCCCGGTTGGGCCAGGCAGGGGTTGTGGTATAGTCTTCAATCTCTCCCCTCTCTTTCTCACCATTGTGCCTTCTGGCTCTGCAATACTCCTAGTGGGCTCTGAGAGTCCACCAGCCTCCCTTCCTGTCCCATCCTTTGCTGAAGCCTCTGTGGGGCTTTTAACCCAGGCTTCCTGCCAAAGAAGGTGCAGCCTGCATGCTGGTGAGGGGTCTTTCCAGCTGTTGTGGGAGCTGAGGGCTCCACCTCTGGCTGGAGGAGTTGATACACCCTATCACACTTCTTGCATCTCTACCTTTAAGTGT
Source organism: Pelusios castaneus (assembly GCA_007922175.1). Lineage (NCBI taxonomy): Eukaryota > Metazoa > Chordata > Testudines > Pelomedusidae > Pelusios > Pelusios castaneus. Next base: position 11,311,386 of record ML685799.1, read on the forward strand.
CCAACATTCAATGCAGAGTTAAGGACATGACAACTCAGGTAATGGGAAATGGTGACCTTCACTTGTGTGTTAATAGTTGCAAACCCTCTATGTCTGCCAGTGACTTAATCTTCACTGCTACTTGTGATGGTTGTTTGGTAGCTCACAAGAAATGAGTTGATGGTTTCGGGCCAATTCTTTGTGGGGAAAAAAAACATTATTATTAACTAGCAATCTTAGTAGAGAAGTAAAACACTGAGTAAATGTGAATATACTCCACACTTTTAAAACTGGGTCTTGTAAGTCTAAATTGAGACACCATTATAGAATAGCAAAGCTTGCTCATTGTTTCTCTTTGTATTATTGTACCATTTAAAAGACCCATCCAAGATTGGAGTCTCTTTGGTCCTGGGACTTTACAAATACACAGAAAGACAGTCCCTGCCCCAAAGAGTTTGGAATATCAACAGACAGCAAAAACAATGAGTGCCAGGGAAACAAAAACATTATGACTTGTTCAGAGTCACTCATCAGAGCAATGGAAGAATCAGGAATGGAATCCATATCTCCAGTGTCCCACTACCATGTCTTCACCATTGGAACATGATGCCTTCTGTGCTGTACCTATTGCGTGGGATCAGTGTCTCAGTTTCCAATTTCAAAGGGGTAGCCATGTTAGTCTATTGTAGAAAAACAACAGAGTCCTGTGGCACTTTTAAAGACTAACAGATTTATTTAACGCATGAGCTTTCGTGGGAGAAAATCCCACTTCGAAGTGGGATTTTCTCCCATGAAAGCTCATGCGTTAAATAAATCTGTTAGTCTTTAAAAGTGCCACAGGACTCTGTTGTTTTTCAGTTTCCAATGTATTTTAGGAGCACCTAGTTTAATAAAAAGTTCAACTGAAAAAACCCCACATTTGACTATTAGATAATTTAATGAATTCTGCTGTAAATTCCAAGAAACTAAATATAATTGAGCAGTCGTGCTTGAAGATTACATTGTGAATTATGCTTATTAATCTATAGAATAAAGTAACAATGCAGGCTTACAAAGCACTGCACACAGCATCTTGTAATAGTGAAATTAGACTTCAGTAGCTCTCCTTGGAGAGTGAAACCCAAAGGACTAATCCCTTTAATAGGAAAACTGAGGCACTGATATAATAATCTAATAGAAAATGTCTCCTCTTGCTCAGGTGTGGTACACGTTCAAATAAGAGCAGGTTGAGTTCTAAAATCATCCACATGTGCATGGCCTTCTCCCATCATTTCCCTCAATGGATGAGGAGTGATGAGAGGCAAAGCTCTTGGCACTGAGGGAAATACTCTTACAGAATAGGAACTGAAAGGACCAGTGGCCGGCAGCTAGTAACAGCCATGACACCCAGTGGCCAATGGAACTTTAGAGATACATTCTCAATAAAGACCTATTTTGTATGGGCCAGGCTGTAAACCTCTCACTCCTGTTGACAACATAAGAGTCACATTGACTTCAGTGGGACTAATTCTGTGAATGCCCATGGCAGCAATGAGATCACAAACTGGCTCAGCTAGTCTGTAGATTCAGATGTTCCTATATGTGAACTCTTCATGCAAAGCACAACAAGTACAACGAGAGTCCTGTGGCACCTTAAAGACAAACAATTTTCTTCGGGCATAAGCTTTCGTGGGCTGTAACCCACTTCATCAGATGTCTGAAAAAATTTGTTAGTCTTTAGGTGCCACAGGACTCTTGTTGTTATAAGTTGTTACCACACTTGTTCAACCTACAGCCCGCGGGCTGGAATCCAGCCCACCAAGGGCTCTTATCTGGCTTGCGACGCTGCCTGGAAGCTGGGGCTTCAGAGAATTTATAAATATCCTGCTGCAGCAGCACGCTGACCACGTCGCCAAAGGTGGACAAGCTGGATGTCTGGATTCTGACATTGAGGGACCCAGCCAGCCAAGTGTGGTGGGGGTGGAGGAGTAGCAGGGGGATCAGGACCCTGAACTGTGGCGCCAGGACCAGGGGACATGTGGAACCGGAGGGGAAAGGGGCTAGGAGCGGGGAAGGTGTGCAGCTAGAGAGGGGTCGGGGGCTGGAGAGGAAGGCAATCAGCAGGCAGGGAGGTGCCTAGCGAGGGGGATGGGAAGGAGGAGGTTGAGAGGGGTGGTTGAGAGGCTGATTGGGAGCAGGGAGTTGTGGAGCCAGGAAGGGAGGGGAATAGGAGAGGAGGAAGATGATCGGGGGTGTGCAGAGCCAGGTAGGGAGAGGAGAAGCTGATCGGGACCAGGGAGAAGTGGAGCTAGGAGGGGCAAAATGATCCAGATGGCCAGGTGCAGGGCCAGCAGCGGAAAGGGACCAGGAGGGGAGGAATATGTTCGGGAAAGGAACATGCAGAACAGGAGGAGAAAGAGGCTTGGAGGAAGGTGATCAGACCAGGAGGGGAGGTGAGTGCAGCCAGGAGGGGAGAGGTCGGGGGCTGGGTAGGGGCAGATTGGCAGGAAGCGATGTACCTAGCCAGGAGGGGGGGAAGGAGGCTGAGAGAGCAGGAAGATGCTAGGAACCAGGTGAAATGCAGGGCCAGGAAGGGGGAAGGAGGCTGGGAGGGGAGGAAGACAATGTGGAAGGCAAGATGTGGGGCCAGGAAGGGAGAATGAGGGGGGGAGGGGAGGAAGGTGATGGGGACCAGGCGAGATGTGGGGCCAGGAAGGGGGAAAGAGGCTGGGTGGGGAGGAAGGTGTTTGGACCGGTGAGGTGAGGGTCCAGGAGGGGAGAAGGAGATTGGCAGGCAGTAAGGTGGAGGGCTGGGGAAGGGGATCTGTGCTGGGGGGAGGGGCTAGGTAAGGGAAATAGTTGGGGGTCCCACCAAACTGTTCCCCAAGCTTCTTTGCCACTGTTGCGCTGTTCCCCATGCTCCTCTCAGCCACTGAAACCCTCCCTTGCCCTGCTACCCCTGCCTTCCCATGCTCCCCGTATTCTCCCCTGTCACCCCACCTGCCCACCCTTAACCTGCCACACTCCATTGTCACCCCACACCTTGGCTCCCATGCTCTGTCATGCTCCACACGCTCTTCCCTGCCACCCCATATGGCAACCCTTTCCCTGCCACGCCTCCTTGCCACCTGTACGCAGTGGCGCTTCCTGGGAAAATAAATAACTAAAGGGAAGCCCTTTTCAAATTCTCACAAAATGTGGTTTTATTAACAAGTGAAAACTTGTGTACGGTTGTGAAAGTGACACTTACCCATCTTCCCTACAGTAATCTTTATATATTATTTGGAAATTGTGTTTAGGTATGAAATATAAGTTTCTTCTTTTATAGACCCAAATTGAGTTTGTAAACTGTTTTTATTTTTTGATTGTTTAATTTTAATTAATAATAAGATTGATTTCTATGCCTTATCCATCCAAAATTTGTTAACTGGCTCCCCAAGAGAGAAAAAAAAATGCAATGTGGCTCCTCATACTAAAAGGTGACACACCTGTTATATACAGACTAACACGGCTACCCCTCTCAAACTTATCACCACAACACATGCACATCCTGGCCAAAATTATGATGGCTTTGCTGTCATGTAGGGCTTCCATTATATAGGTTTGCATGACGGCTTCTGAGTTTAAGGCCAGAAGGAAACCTTTATATGATCTAGTCTGACCTCCTGTCTATCCAGACACTGCTATATTAAGCCCAAAGACTTTATTTAGACTAAAGCATTGCATACCGAGTTATAAGGAAACATCCATTTGCCATTATACAACAATGGGAAAGAAATGCAGAATTGGAAGCTGAAACTATTGCCTACCTACATATATTCCATAAGTAAAGGGTATGTCTCTGTGTGTTTTCTGGAGCCTTCAGACAAGAAGCTGAAACCATCTATATTCACCCAAAGGCATTACATAGATGGAATAATGTCTGGCTTAGTGCACAACACAGCATCATTTACAATGCACCAACATGATGCCATGTTTAGCAGGCATTTCTTCTTTGTTTAATTTTGTTATAATAATGTAATTAGCTTATAAAATTTCCTTTAAATTGCTTTACTCATAAATTAAATTAAACTGAGCCTACAGGCCAAAAAACAAGGAGCCAAGCCCACAGCATAGGATCTAAACTTCCTATGCCATCTCCCCTGAGTGACTACAATGCCTTGCTAGCATTCTGTGGATACCGAGTTATGTTGTGCACTGCGTAGTGTCACTTCACCACAGCTCTGGAGTGGGTGTGATGCAGAACTGCTCCACCACAAAGGGGAAGCACAGTACCTCCTTTCTCTTCCTAGTGCACCCACCCCACAGCACCATCTCTGAT